>BFEA01000201.1:2351529-2364768 GCA_003427395.1 Chara braunii | reverse complement strand
AGACTCCGTGGCACGTGGGAGTTGACTTTTATGCAAGCAAAGTGGTTCGTTAATGGGACATTATCTCATCGTGGAACTGACCAGTCCCATGATCATTTGGATTCGAACACAGGTCCGTGTTTCAACAGTCCATGGGTGTACTAACTGAGCGACAAAAGGTGGTAGGGGGGAGAGGCCGTGTGATTCTGTCTCCTCCCAGTTTCTTGCCCGCGTGCTGGTCCTGGTGCCCATTCCACAGAGTGAAAACTTGGCTTGTGAGGATTTCAAGGCCTGGGGCAGTTCCTTTTTTGGGGGGGGTGTTGTGATAGCGAGGGTTTTTCTTTCCTACGGGTGGTGAAAGTCAGGACAGCGGTTTTGGAATTGGCCATTTCTGTCCAGGACGGTCCCTGGACATGTTCGAGTGCCTTCACCTAAGCTGGGTATTGACCTCAGTTGTTTGTGGAGGGATTCCCGGCCTCCCCCTTGTGTGGTTATAAAATGAGCAGTCTTTTGTGTAATACCACCAGTACATGCCAGCCATCGGGCGTGGGCCCCTTTTGGAGGCCGCCCACCGTCTATTTATCTTATCAACTGCATATGAGCCTCCAAATTGTTACAAGAGGCTCAAATGGACTCTCAACTTGGTTGGGGCCATGTAAGGAAAAACTGGACCTGTACCCCACTTAAAGATGGGAATACCGGCTATACCCAGTCCCAGCGCCAACCTCCGTCTATACCCAGAAAACGGCTGGTGGAAATGGTTTGCATGCCCAGGACCAAGGTGGAGCCAGGTTGGTTCCACAAAATTGCAGTTATAACCAACTACCTGAATGCACAAATTATGGACATACCTAGGCAAAACTCTGGGCATACCCGGGACCTGAGGAGGAGCGGCCAAATTGTTAAACCACCATTAGTTGGCCCAGTTATCGGCCGCGGCGCTTCCCCGTTGACGCGCCACACCTTTAGGGCTTCGGGGGTACCGGACCACGATGGCTGGAAGCGCCAGCCAAAAAAAAAATGAAACGGTACCCCAGCGCTTTGGCAAAAATTGGCGCGCAGGGGCATTCCAGGCTCGGCAACGATAGTTGGGCCAAGCACATAATTATTGTCTACCGCGTGGGCGCGGGGAACGCATCCCTAAGGTAGCCAAATCAATAAGACTAAGAGCTAACACAAGAGAGAGAGAGAGAGAGAGAGAGAGAGAGAGAGAGAGAGAGAGAGAGAGAGAGAGAGAGACTGAATGGCAAAATTAAATATGGGTCAAATTGCGNTGAATGGCAAAATTAAATATGGGTCAAATTGCGGCCGCGATCTATTTTGCAGTTGGAATGATTTTTTTAAATTTATTGGCCCAGGCATCGCTGAGTGGCAAAAATGAAAAATGTGCCGAATCGGTGCGACGATTATTTCGCAATGTAAATGATTTTTTAAAAATGTTCCATTATTATTTCTGGAAAGAACACGACCTCATCTATGGATTCTCAAATTTTCAGATTTTTGTGCATGTTCGTTCGAGCACAGAAAACCGCCAAAGTTGCCTCTTGCAAAACACCTATTTCGTTGTGCCTGACCTCCCTGTTTTGAGAAGACGGGGCTCAATGCCTGGGCCTGAGGGCCCTTTTGCAGTTCACATGCCTTCACTTCTTTTTGGGGTCCGCTTCTACCCGGGGTCCGGTCCAACGCCCCCCACTTCTTTTTGGGGTCCACTTCCACCCGAGGACCGGTCCTTCCTTTTTCAAAAGTCCCAGTTCTACCACAGCTAGYTGTAGGTAGTCCGCAATTTTGCCAAGGACTGGTCCCCCAATTTTTTTTGCCCCCGAAAAACCCACTTGCGTCCTGGTCGCCCGCCGCGGAAAATGCGACACCTTGACACAGACGCCGAAGCCCACTATACCGCAGCCTTAGGGCTGCGAACAATTTCGCGCCGGGGAAAAGCTGGGTACTATGCAAAGTTGAACGGCCTCAGAGTATAGATGCAAGTTCATGCAGGGACTGCGTATAGCGGGTATTCCCATCTTTAAATGGGGTCCAGATGCGTTATGGACCGTTGGTCTGCTCTAACGGAAGGCCAGAAACGCTTGCTCCCAGTTGGTTTGCAAGCTCAAAATCCGCGCTTACGGAGGACTACCTAGTGGGGCCTGGTCTATAGTTTAGACCGGGCTTTACTGAGGACTACCTAACGGGCCTGGTCTATAGTTTAGACCGGGCTTTACTGAGGACTACCTAACGGGCCTGGTCTATAGTTCAGACCTGGGCGGTCCTAACTCCCGGGGCCTTGACTCACTAGCGGGGGTTTAGTTTCCGTTTCGTGTATTTTCCAACGTGGCCACACCAGGGCCGTGAGATTTTCAGATCGGATGGCAAGGAGCCATGTACACTCGAAACCAGAACAAAACCTCGAGAAGTGGGACATGGCCCCCGGTTCATGCCTTCACCACCGCGAACAGGAAGGAGTGCTTCGCTTACAACGTGCGAAAAATCGAGAAAAAAAAAAAAGAGCTGCCCATGCAACTGAACGTGCCCTTTTTCCCAAAAACAAAAAAAAAAAGAATGTGCCCTAATTGGCTGAACGCATCTATATCTGCCAAACATCGTGAGCCTCGCGATGCGATATGTGCTCAGGGGTTTCCCCCCCCAAAAAAAAAAAAGTGCTCCAGGGCGAGGTCCCGTCAGCAAAGAGGATTGGATTGAGCTCCTGAATCTGGACGTTTTGTCAGCAGAGATGCAGAAAAGCACTTCAATCTCGAATTTCTGCACCTCTTCGCGAACAGGTCTACATTCGGGCGTCCAATCGGATCCTTGTTGTTAGTGGGACGTCACCCCGGGACTGGCGCGTGTGCAAAAAAGAAATAGAAAAAGGCCCTCGCTCCACGACTCAGCGGTGGGCTGCTTCTTGCACCAAATACGTTTGGGCTGGTCGAAACATCTCGAATGTATTTGGACGAGAGGCAAGCTCCAGATACGGTTTTTTTTTGTTTTTTTTTTCAACGGTTAGAATTTTGTGCAATGCAGAGACGCCTAAAACTAAAAATGAAAAAGAAAACAAAGAAAGAGCTACCCAACGGCGTCGCCCTTTCGCCGCCACAAAGACGTGGCGGAAAGGCGTCTCGGTGCGGCGCATAGCAGGTGCCAGCACAGGTCTCCGCCAATCGCGCGTCCCATAACTGCTTTTCCGGTCCTGGACCTAAGAACCAGAATCGCCGCTTCTCGTCTCTCCGCTACACGGGTATATAAACGGCGGCTTTCTACTCTCTAGTATACTTACCTGGTCGGGGCTCATCGGTGAATACGAAGGCGGATGGCCTAGGTTGCAGGGTTCCCCATTGCATTTCGGGATTCGCCTGGCCTAAGTCACATCCAAAGCGGTGTTACTACGGCATTATTTGTGGCAGCGGGGGCACGCGTCCGCGCGGCTCCCAACTAGAATGAAAAGTAAGAAGGAATGACATAGATGTCACTGGTTGTGCGTGCACCCCACTAAAGTCGAAATTAAGGGGGAATATCGTAGTTCTGATCGGCTATGCGTGCACCCCTATGAAATTAATATTAACGGGGAATGCCATCGTTCTAACTGGTAATGTGTGTACACGCCGTAAAATGAAAACTAAGGCGGAAGGCTGTCGTCCTGACTGGTTATGCCTCTAGCAAGGTAATGCGTTCTTTTTCACGGATACTTTTCACGTGGAGTTATTACAAGTCAGTCCTAGACTTCGTTTGTGGTAGCCATGGTGCCCTTCAGATCAGGGCTGTATTTGCCGTAGCCATGACGGCCCGGAACGGTTCGTGAGAGGTTGTTCTCTTTCGTTCTACTCTGTCCTGCATTCAGGACGGATACTTCTTTCCTTGTATACTTGTTTGTTTCGAGTAGTCTTAACTTCCCATTAGCCTCACATACGTGCCTGGGCATGCTCGGTGTTCTACGAGCTAGAGATAACCCGTTGGCTCTCCAAGCCAGCGTTGGCAGGACCTTGGGCAATATTGTTGGTTGCTATGCAACGACGGCATTGGCCATTAGACACCGCTAACGTCCGTTTGGAAGGGGGTAAGGGGAGGTGCGAGTGACTGGCCAAAGATGCCCGGCACTACCTTCTTCCCCCGAACTTAAAGCATATGCGTTGTAAACGCATACAACGCATAGGGTGCATTCTATTCGAAAACAAAGCATATGTGTTCTATCCGAATAGCCCTAAATTTCAAACAATCCTATTCAATTTCTTTTCAAATTAAAAAACTGGAATACAACACATATGCCTTATGTTCGGGGGAAGAAGGTAGGTGGCAATGCCTGATCACCTTGCATCATGCTGATTAGGGGCTGATACAACCCTTTCCCTCGCACTGCTGCTGTTGTTGAAACGTACCCTCTGGGCTGAGGAGAGTTCCAGGTTTGATTGGTGTTGGTTGGTGTTCCCCGTAGGGGCCCTACTATACATAGAGTAGAGAGAGGGTGAGATAGATGAGTAAAGTATATATATCCAAAAAGGGAAAACTAGGGTGCAGTCAAGGTTTTCAGTTTTAAATGTGTTTCAGACTTTCAGTCACAGTTTCGCAATGCGTGGAAATGGTTGAATGTATCCAACCCAGCAGTAGGGTTGGGTGGGGATGTGTTGTATTCGAGGAATGGCTGAACTTCGGGGAAGTGGATTTAGAACTGAAAACGTGACCGCGCTGTAGTTATCCCACTTTTTTAGATTGAAAGAAGAAAATAGATTTAGTTAAAAAAAAAGGAAGAAAAAAACTCAAGTTATACTAACACTGGGCCCTTAAAATCCCAGACTAGCGATATCGACGGCCAAATAGAGTCCTTCTAAAAGGAGGGGTAGATCTGTCCACTGATTTTGTGATTCTGGGATTATAAGGGACTAGTGTGAGTATGTTCCGAGGTCCGTATTTCAACATTTCAGGGGTGTATCAACTGAACTGGGCAAGTTTGTACCGCGGCTATTGTGGGTCTTCTGCGGTTGTTATGGTGATTTGTCGCATAAGTGTGGGATGCAATTGCGGTTAATATATCAGGTCTTGGTGTGATCAATTCAACCACCAGTACTTGGCCCAGCTCAAAACGGGCTGTGCGCCGTTTCACGCCGACCCACCAGCACAACAAAAAAAAATTGTTTTGGCTGGCAGCGCCAGCCTTTGAGGGCCGGTACCCCGAGCCTCCGGAAGTTGCGGGGTGTTAACGACAACCCCCCGCGGCCAATGTATGGGCCAAGTACTGGTGGTTTAATCTTCTATTGTTTGGACTCGGAACTTGAAATCCTGGGTACATCTTTATTCAGACTTGCGCCAGTCCGGTTTCAATCCGCTAATAAGTTAAAAGATGTGTAAGGCCTCCCACCACTAAGCCTGGCGACACTGGTGAGCTTGCCACTGTGCTTTTGCAAAGTGGCCTGCCGCTTTTGATATCGACTCAGGCCTTAGTCGAAAAGCTCTTACTGCGTATACGGGTAACAGCTGTACTCTGCTTTGGGTGAACTGGCTTTAACCAAGGCATTAGCAGGGGTGGCCATTGCTTTCTTGCTGTCTTGGGGCCTGCATGAATGCAAAGACAGATATCCCTTCCACATCCTTTATCCTTGGCTTTGCGCTGTTCATCTTTATCATCGGCCTTGTGCTGTTCGCCTTCCCATTCGTCCACCATCACTAGTCCTTCCCAGTTCCCGTGTTAGTGCTGATTGGGCAGACTGTGATACTCACTACGAGTCCCATTCGTCCATCATCACGAATACCTTAGTCCTTCCCAGTTCCCGAGTTAGTGCTGCTTGGGCAGACTGTGATACTCACTACGAGTCACTAGGTCATGCATGACTCGTACAGGGAATGCGATGTCCAACCACGAGATTGTGTTGGCTATCATAGACCCTTGTTTATTAGAAAGAGCTGCGACAATGTCAGACCAAGCTGGTGCAGGTAGTCTGACTGCTTTACCTGTTATCGAAACACAAGCTGGAGATGTATCTGCTTATATTCCTACCAACGTAATCTCCGTTACGGACGGACAAATCTTTTTGGAAACAGAAAAGTGTTTGTACTGTGGCTAATTTGCCCCCGGGCAGCCGCTCCTTGAAGAAAGTTGTCTTCTAGGATCTGAAATAGATAGGTTAGATTTGTCCTTTGCTGGGACTTAAGTGGGTTCCACCTGCAGCTGATCTCTGTTTCTATCATCTTGATCAACGAGGACTAAGCCTCCCCCCTCCGTGAGCAATTCTTTTATTTTTCTTCACAAGAATGAGTTATAAATTTATAAATGCACTATGAGTCAACATACAGTTTCGATTGCACTTCGGGCAATGTATACAACCAAAGCTTTCTGGTCAGGTAGGGTGCCTGGAGTGCAATTGCAAACCTTTTTTTTTTTTTTTTTTTTTTTTTTCAGAACCTCTCGGCTCCGGCTCCTGCCATTCTGGGGAGCGACAGTCCGGTTCCTATTACCCCGGCAAGTCAAAGTTGAATATAATAACCGCACACAAACGCTCCTCCCCATTCCGGTTGAGAGGTCCGAGTGGACGGCATTGATTACTTCCTTTGGGAAGGATATACCGCCCCTCACCCCTGCCTAAGTTAGCCTTCTTGACTTAAGTTCTGACCGTTGTAAGCTCACTCCTCTCGGCTACACTGCTGTGCTAGACTTGTATACAGGCTGGCTTGCTCCTCTCAGCTACATTGCTGTCTGATCCGGACTTGAGAGCTGGAGATGCTTGCCTGCTTCGTGTACTGAAAGATCTGCTGCTGAAGGTGGTATCCACCGTCTGTTCCTTAAACCGCAGGCCCTCTCCTCTTGTCCTTCCACCACCACCACCCTCAGATCAGAGCGCACCGTCAGTTCCATACCACTGCAGGTCTATCATTGCTAACTGATGGGGCGGGAAGGGATCCGGAAACTCAGTGGCTGGTCGCAGGGGAAACTCCTGGCCTACTACTGTCCAGTCTTTGAAGCAGATACTGTAGTCCCTTCTAAACCCTCCCTGGTGGTCCCCCTGGATAGGTCAGCCTTCCCATCTTACGGAGGCAATCCAGCCCCCGTTTTCGCTGCCCAACCAGTCTCTTGAGAATTGCCCCATAGTGCAATTACAACTCGTTTTTGTGACTCTACTGAAGTCACCCCTTGTTTTTTTAAAGCCCAAGTTTCTTGTAGAGGCTGGATTCTAGACGTATGAGAGTCACCTTCAGCACTCGGCCATGTGGCTGAGACCCGTATTCCTATGCCAGTGGAACTCCTATGGAACTCCCTCCCCACCTACCACTCTCGTATTTCTCCCCGGCGCACCCCTACTCAGGCTCCCACTATCCTACCTCAGTGTCTACCACTCAGGATCTCCACCCTCCAGTCTGAGGGTGACGTTGACTGGATAGCGTTTGCCGGTACCAGGGCTAAGCTGAGCCCCACTCACCCCACTCAGCCCTCGTCGAAGCATAGTCGAACGAGCCTGTCGGCCGGGCACTTCAGGCGCTAGGTATAAACGTTTCCCTACAAGTCCCATGGGTGGACCTATTTGCATTCCGACCGTTGAGCGATTCTTGTCGTTTGTCTGCGTGCTTCTCTACCAGATCGTTCACTGTATCACTTTTCTGAAAGCAACCAGCAATTGTTTCCCCATTTCAGTGCTCTGTGGCGGTCAACGGATAGTAGGATAGTGATGACGACATGGACGACGGGGCGGCGGCGAAGAGGGAGACCCACTGTGGTATGCACAGCTCCCACACAGGCTCCTCCAGGGCCCGCCTTTGGGATAGGTTTTTTTTTTTTGTTTGTTTGTTTTCCCAGTGCTCAGATCTATTTGTGGGGAGCGACACGTGCTGGGAACCCGGTGGGGTTTCTTTGTTTTTCTGGGTCGGCTGTATTTTTTTGCTGAGTTCATTTTGTTGTTCTCAGTTTTGCCTGTTTCGTTTCGGCACTCCCACTGGCATGGTTTTGTCTGTTTCGTTTCAGCATCCCTATTCTCTTGTCGCGTAGTGGGGACACCTCTGTTGTATCAGCAGAGGAGCATGGACGTCTTGTAGGGACCTAGGCAGACCGTTTTGAGGCCAGGATTTCAGGACCAGGATTGGCCAGGATTTCAGGACCAGGATTTGGGTCTGGCCTCGATCGTTGATCGACATTACGACCGACAACCCAGGAGGCAGACCAGTGCAGGATTTAGTAGGCCCAGTGCTATATATGGCTGGGGCAGTCTCCATTTGCGACACACAGTGTTTTGTGAGTACCCTGGCGTGTGATCCCCGACATCGGTTGAGGGTTCAACCTACTGATGAGTCGGTGAAACTCCGACGAAGCAGTTTGTCACAACCCCTCATTTGTTGTCCTCTTCTCCCTCTGCCAGGAGTCGTACCCAAGCAATCATGCACTCAGACCGGCACACAGGAGGAACCAGCAAGCACGCACGCGCACAGACTTAGAAATCTCAGCAGAAAGTAGGAATCTCAGCAAGGTGCACATTCCAGCTGCAAAACTCAGAAATGAGCAGAGTTCTCATTCTGTGATTTTGTCACAGGTACTTTGAGGTGGGCACCAACCACTGCCCTTAAGGTACCTGTGACTAAAATCAAAGCACACTATCACTCACCGACACTAGATGGAAAACTCTACAGACTGCAGCTGCACACCCCATCAAAAGACCCACGAAAATCATCGATGCTTAACCACAACCAGGGTTAAGGTGGATTTTCACTTACAGTGTAACAGTTAGGGGATTCTGCAGACTGTTGAGGGTTCAACTTCCTGACGAGTCGGTGAAATTCCAACGAAACAGATTGTCAGAGCCCCTCATTTGTTGTCCTCTTCTCCCTCTTCTCCGTTTTTTCTTCTTTGAAAATACGCGTATCTATCTGTCTGTCTATCTATATATCTATCTATATATCTATCTATCTATCTATCTATCTATCTATCTATCTATCTATCTATCTAGATAGATAGATAGATAGATAGATAGATACACGTATTTTCAAAGAAGAAAAGAGAATGGACTTTTTTTTCCTGAAGTTTGGAATTTCAAGCAGGCAGTCATTGTGCACTGAGGCAAATCTTTTTCACCGCCGGCACCGTTCAAAATTCCATACTCATGGGGGGATGTGGCATAATTGATGGTGGTGGTTTTGCTTATTTCCTTTTCTTGCTTTTTGAAGGACGACGGCCTTGGGGTATCTTCATTGATCGGACGGGCCCTACCGGTAGGTAATTCAGAACGATTTATTTCATTCATCATGATCCAGCAGGAATTGAACTTATCTGTATTTCAACAGTTCATCGATGTACCAACTGAGCTAGGCTCGTAGGTTTTCGCTTTTTTCCGATTGATACTGCTGGCTTTTTACTTTCCTATGTTCATGGACTGCATCTGTGAACTCTCACTGCTCAACAACAACAACTAAAAAAAAAAAAAAAAAAAAAAAAAAAAAAAAAAAAAAAGACATGACATTTGCAAGGAAAATGAGCGATAGTGAACGACAGAATTCCAGAATGCAAGATCACAGTGAAAGCCAGATAGTCTACAGCTGTCCATAAAGCAGAAAAGCACTGATATTTCACCAACGGAGAACCCAAGCACTGAAATCCAAATATCAATGAGAGCATCCTCTCGCCACCACCAACATACGTATCCAGAGCCCTTTCTCCTACTTGGCGCTCAGCGCCCACACTACAACCACACAACTACTCATCCAGCCTACAAATTGACAATGCAACGGGTTGACGTCAGCAGCAGCCACCGAAGTACTTGCAAATGTCAACCATGCAGACCATCGCCAAGACCAGGTACGTGCGCTCACATCCAATCCCTCATCTCTCATTCACCCGCTCACCCTCGTCTTCTACACCCACGTCTTCCCTACCACGAGAACCACCGCCATACCCTGCTGACCACATCCAAGCCGGAGCCGGGCTATGGGGGCTCAGTTATGGTGCTGCCTCTAGCAGCACCTTCCTACCACTTTTTTTTTTTTTTTTTTTTTTAATATTTATTTTAAAACCAAACCAAATCATTCATTCCAAATTAAGTGTCGAGGCCGGGGACCTCACAATTCAACCCGGTGGTTACTGACAGCATCAGCCAGCTTAGCTTACAGGCTAGGCCTGCAGGAAGTCTGCTACAGACTTTCCCAATTCCTACTTTCTGAACTGTAGATGGTGGAAATGAGCAGTACTTCTATGCTAAAAACACCATAGACCTCTAAACAGTCCCATCACGGGAAAAATAATCATTGATGAATACACGACGTTGAAAGTAAACCAGATTGAACAAGCAGACTTAAATACCTGACCCTAGGCTGTGACCATGTGGGACTAAGCCGGCCCACTGGACACCCACCTACCCTACTCTCAGACACTCGCCTAGAGGTCTACTGCGACCCTAAGGAACCGAGTGCCCTGGTTGGACGAAAAAAACGGTGGGGGACTAACCTACAGCGAAAATCCTTCAGCTCAATCCTCAGGGAGGGTCGAACAACCACTTGGACAGGACAAACCCTCTTGACCTATGCACTCCGGCCAGTCTGTTTTCCACCGCCCAGGTTCTCAAAAACCACCACAGTCTGGGCCTGGATGCAGAACCTTTCTTGGCCCGTCTTCTCCAGTCAATAACTTCTTCTTCTTTTTTTTTTTTTTTTTTTTTTTTTTATTAATCAAACAGCTCCATCTATTGGTGGGGAGCAACACCTGCTGGAAACCGGGTCCAGCGTCCCATAGATACAACCATATCCTCTTAATTTGGCACCAACTGGGAACCGGGCCCAGCATCCCATCATCAGAAAATTTCATGAATTTAGATAAGGAACTACTGGAAGAATCCAAACAGTAACCTCACGACCGTGCTGTGCGTTCCCCGCACAGTGCTACAGTAGCAGCCTAGCAAGCAGCAGGTGCGAGCGTTCCCTCTAGCAGCCCTGCCGCATGAACAAGCCAGTGCCCTAATGCTTCCTCCAGCCCAGCACTTTCCTACATGGAAAGTGACTGGGCTTTTCCCTCTCCGGCCTCGTGCGTCCGAGTTTCCAGTGCATCCGAGTTTCCAGTAGCTTCCGATTGGGCCAAAGTATCTGCGCCCAGGCCCACTCAGATAGTGGGCTGGGACCGAATTGGTTAGGCCAACCCAACCACCCAGGTGTAAACCTGAGGCTCTCTCCGCGTGCTTGGCCTCTGCTGCTGGAAGAGAAGGCTCACGAACATTTGTGATTCTCACGAGCAGAGAGGATGTAACCAACAGGCTGGTGTCAACTGTCTGGCGCCCACCCAGACTTTGGAAAATTAATGAATTCAGGCCTCCATGAGATTCAGGGCCCTGCTTAGGGCGGGCACATATTTTGTTGCAGGGGCCCCTCAAGACTATACCCAGGGTGTAAATCCTCAGACATTGACTAATCTCTCGATTTAATCCAGCGGCCTAACTCAGTTGGGAAGGCACTCAAGTGGCATTCAGGAGGTATCATAGGGTTCAATCCCCATTGGCCTCATGTACCTTCCAGTGGCATTGAGGAGGTATCGGGTTCAATCCCCTCACGTACCTTCCTGGGCATGCTTGGCGCCCACCACCTTGGTCCCCCCAATTCAGGCCTCCATGAGATTCAGGGGCCCGCTTAGGGCGGGCCACATATTTTGTTGCAGGGGCCCCTCATGACTATACCCAGGATGTATATCCTCAGACATTGACTAATCTCTCGATTTAATCCAGCGGCCTAACTCAGTTGGGAAGTCACTCAAGTGGCATTCAGGAGGTCTCGGGTTCAATCCCCATTGGCCTCATGTACCTCCTGGGGATGCTTGGCGCCCACCACCTTGGTCCCCCCAATTGGCGTTTAAAAAGCAGTCTCTGCTGATGTCCATAGAGGGGAGGGGTAATCGGGGAGGCACAGATGATGCTCGGTCCCTCTGCTACCAGCTGTCCCCTGGCCGAAGGCAATAAATAAAGGGCACCCTGGGTTGAAAAGGTCACCCGGTGGCAGATTAGACGCAAGATTGAATTGAATTTACCTGGGCTGGTTAGTTCGATGATAATACCTCAAGGCAATCGCCCTAAAAAAGAGCAATAATAATAATAAAAATCTCGATTTATGCATGTCATCCTTGCTCAGGACCCATTTGCTAATTTACCCTTCTCTGTCTCGTTCCAATTTTAACAGCTGTCCCGAAGGACACATCGACTGATCTCATCGGTTGTTTGATGGACTCGCAGATCGATTTGATTTATTGATGGATTTTATCGGATTTTTTTTTCTTTAATGTTGGGAAGGTTTTACCGATTGATTGATGGATGGATTGATTTGATTTGATTTTTTTTTTTTTTTTTTATAGTGATTTATGATTTTTTTTTATTGAAATGCTCCTAAAAAGGCGGGTATTTCGTCAGAGACCGCTACAACACACGGGGTACGACGAAATGCCCCAAACTTTTGCATATGCCCATGTCCAGGCCATGCGCAATTTCGTCATATGCCCCTGGCTTTGGACTGCAGGGGGACACTTCTTTTGCCAAAGGGTCCTCAACAGCCAGAAATACTGGGGGATATGGAGAAGTTGCACAGGGCCCGGTAGGGGTATATGCACAAGATGGCCGATCCAATTGATTTATTGATTTGGTTGATTCATAGATTGACGGATTTTTATTCCTGTGATTGGATTTGATTGATTGATTGACTGATTGTTGTATGATCTCAGGGCTCGCATGCTGTGAATCCCAAGGCTTACTTGGTTGCTGATGCAAATCAGATGATAACGATTTTGGGTATTTTTCAACAAGCAGCCAATTGTTGGATGTGAAGAAGGGTTTCAAGTGAAGGTACGGGTGGCTTTCAGAACTCATCTCTCTTGTCCCGTTTTCCTGCTGCCCTCCCGCCTCGCGCCTCGCTCAATTCTTGCAACTGTTGCCTTTCCTCCTCCTCCTTCCTCTTCGTTCTTAGCCCTATTTTTCTCCGTCCTTTTCCGCTCCCTCATTACCTTCCTGTGCCTTTTCTCCCCCTTTTCTTCCCCACCCCCACCCTCTTTCTCTCTTGCTTTTCTTGCATATCTCTCCCCTTGCCTCCTTCCTCGCCTCTTGCCTCGATCGCCTCCCATCCACCTCCTTTTCGTCTTTTCTCCTCCCTTGTCGTCTTCTCTCCTTTCGCACTTGTCTCCACCACCTCTTCAACTCCCTCTTCCTCGTCGCCCTTTTTGCATTCCAATCCTCCTTCCCTCCTTCCCTCCTTCCCTCTTCTCCTCGTCTCCTCGTCTCCTCGCCTCCTCCTCTCCTCTCCCCTCTCCCGTCTCCCCTCTCCCCTCTCTCTACTCCCATC
>BFEA01000201.1:2209504-2241008 GCA_003427395.1 Chara braunii | reverse complement strand
CTCTCTCTCTCTCTCTCTCTCTCCCCTGCGGATGAAAAAAATGCAGAACAGTTTTGTTTTCGTCTGGGTAGCACCCCGTACGCGTACGAACCCAAAATCGGGCATACACGTACGTAAAAAATAAAATAAAAAACATAATTAAAAAAAATCTAAAAAAAGATTATGTTGTGCAAAATAAGAATACAAACGACTTTTGTCTGGGAGTCATACCCGAATTCCCAACCAAGCTCGATTTAAAAATTAGAAACCTTAAACCACCACTACCTGTGAGCTTGTTTTAGCCGACCCTGATTTTCAATACGCATAGAGTTTTGCCGAGCCTGTGGTCCGTTTTTCTCTTTTCTGATACTCTTCTGACAAAGGGAAGATACCAGGCCGAAAGTTGTTGTGCGAGTATGCCCTCAGTGAGGGCATTAGGGCAGGGGTGTCAGCTCCACAAAAAAAGAGAGGAGAAAAAAAAATTTGAAACTGAACTTAGGGTAGGAAATCGGGCTCATACATTCTGCAAGTTGTACTGTGGGCATGCCCTCCATCACAAAGTGTCAGCAGCCCGTGGACTGCGCCATGCCTCCCTGGCAAGGCACAAAAAAAAAAAACAAAAAAAACAAACACCAGCAGCGACAACCTGAAATTGGCCACAATCGTAGTTAGATACTTTCTTGTGAGTATTGGTGTGACCACAAGGCCCAACTGTTGAGCCTTCACCGACCCCTAAAAATTTCGAAAAAAGTGGAAAAACTTTCACTTTTTTCATTTTTCCCAACACAAATGGCGGTAGTGGTGGTTTAAACCACTAGTACCTTTGGCGTTTGGTTTCGACAAGTTCTTGTCAGCTCCCAAACTTTCAGGAGGCCGAGCCCGACGTTAATCAATCTGGTCGGCGGCCGTTGTTTCGTTTCGGCCTCCTGAAAGGTTGGAGGCCGAGTATTTTCGAACCGACAAAGGTACTAGTGGTTCAAAGAAAACTTTAAAAGAATAAAAATTAAAAATATACTCTTAAATAGTTTTTCAATTAATATGATAATAATATCATAATATTACCTTTTCTTAGTTTTTGATTTTTAACTAGAGTTTGGTTGGGATATCGGGGATGACTCCAGAGCAAACGTTGTTTATATCTTGATTCTGCATAACATATATTTGTGTACATAATTTTGTTCTCATTTTTTCAATCTTTTCCTTGTTTTTTATTATTATTATTTCAATTTATTTGTTTTTTGTGGTTTTGATTTTTTACTCGAGTTGGGTACATAATTTTAAGACAAGTCTCGAGCAAAAGTTGTTTGAAATATCATTTCACATAACATATGTTTTTTGCAGAAGTTTTCGATGCCGTTTTTTTTTTTTTTTTTTTTTTTTTTTTTAACGTATTCCCACGTACGGCTTGGTACGGGAGTATGTGTACGTATTATGTGTCGCGTACAAGAATATGTGTACGTGTGTGCGTGCAACCCGCGTACACGTACACCGTGCTACCAAGGTTTTCGTTTTCCTTTACTTTTTCGGTTGTTTCTTTTTTTTGTGTGAGTAAAATGAAGAAAGAAAGAAGAACGTCGTTTTTTTTATTCTTTTATTTTTGTTTCCCTTTGAGCTGCGGTCTGGAAAGTGAACGCTCGGTAGTCAGGGCCTCGGCACGGGTCGGCATACCGGTCGTTCGATGCTCGGAGTGGATGGTTGGACCAAGTAGTGGTGGTTTAAGGTTGTTGTGTGACAAATTTTGGTATCATTTGGGGCATTGGCATTTCTTCTTATGAGATTTTTGTCAAAGAGCTAAAGGCACAGGTTACTGCGCTGCCCTGGAGGGGGGGCAACAATCTCCCAAATGTCATCAATAGAGTTGCCTAGCCGGTGGTTATTCAACCTAGAGACAAAGGCGGTCTAGGGATTTTAGACCCGGTTATTCAAGTCACAACAATAACAGTTCAGTGGATTAGGCGGTTGTTATTCACCCCCCGTCTCCCATGGGCGGCCTTGGCCCTTGAACAAATTGCACGATTGGCCCCCCAGGCCCCCCGTGAGGTTGACTCGCTGACTTGGCTTGAGGACCACGTTTGGTCCATACCCCGCCCCTCCAAACACCAGATGGATACAAAACGGAGGGCTTCCAAACGAGACCTAGTTGGGGATGACTTCTAGATTAAGACACTTCGGGCGTGGCGTCAGCTCCCCATGTTGGACAAGAGTCGGTCGTCCCAGGGGGAAGAGGTGGTAAGGCAACCTCTCTTCAGGAACCTTTATATTATCGACTGACATGGAGAGTATATCGCAGCTTAAACCCCCCGTGGAATAGTGGGTCAAAAGGGGAGTGGTAAGAATCCGAGACATATGAGACATAGAAGGAAAAAACAAGAAAACGGAATAACACTTGAAACCCAGCCTAAAATATTGTCATCACGTGGGAAATAACTTGGAGGAACTGATCTTTTTCTTACCTCTGGATTGGGTGTGCATCCTGCGAAAAGGACCGCATCTACAAGAAGGAGATTGGGTAGCCGTTCCGGACGATACAGAAAGTGTGGGGAATATTGTGGTGGTAAACGCACAAGAAGCACTGGGGAACCTTTTTCATCGGGAGGATGATAATAGGCTTACAAGATACTATTCTTACGTGTTGAGATGGTGATACTATTCTGACGCGTTGAGATGGTGGAAAAAGAATGATCTCCACCGCATCCGGGTGCTTCACACACAAAAAGGATTGGTTCGCATTCCTCCCTGATACCCCGCTGGCTGAACTTCCTCGCGACCCGGAAGAACGACAATGGAACCCGAAAAGAAATACGAGGAGAAAAGAAAATAAGACCCTATTTACTCTATCAGTAAAATCGACGTACCGCCTCTTGAGACTTAGGATTAACGTGAAGGATATTGTGAGTGAGCGTTGGCTATCCCAACTGAATGTGGGAAAAGACGTCGTGCGACCCATCAGATGGTTTAAGAAAGTGAGATCAAAACCTGCAAAATTGGCCTCACTGCAGTGGAAGATAGAACACCGGCGTTACACCGCTGCCTCCCTACCAACAATTGGCTAATAGATCGTACATATCTACAACAGAAAGGTTTAGCACTGTCATGGTGCCAGTCTTGTTTAGCCTCCTTTCCTCCCCACAAGATTTCAGAGAGTATAGAGCACATTTTTCTGTAGTGTCTGGGCGCGGTCCTTACATGGCGCTGGTGGGACAGGATCTGGCGACAATTGGGCACTAGATCCACATGGTCGTGGGACTGGAGAGCCCTACTATGTGAAGCCTGGTCCTCCCCCACAAACTGCCCCTTTGAAGACAATATGTTTAAAATGGGGAGGAGAGTTGTTATTTGGGCCCTCTGGTGGAAAAGGTGTATACACGCGATTGAAAGGGGAGGAAGTCACAAAAATAATTAGGCCATATATTTAAGAAGAACTCTGGGCACAGTGGTAACAAGTGAAAACACAATGAGATTTGTTTCATATGAAAAGGGACATAATACGGGTCATTAAACAATTCTTAGAGGAATGGTTGGGGAGTGACAGAGGAGGCAAGATAGCCTACTACATTCGATGGGAAGGAGGTCAAGCACCAGATTTGGGTTGTGAGGAACTCATGAGAGCCTATACTATGTGTTTCAACGACTGGACTTAGGTAGATGCTGCTGTTCCTCTGCGACCTCCTGCGGACTTCCCCGATCGTTTCCCGCCCCAAGGGCTCTCCATGGTGGATCTACAGTGGTACGGAGCAGCTTAAGAGCAACGAACCAATCGGCGAGATAGCTGCAACGTCGGCAACAACACTGTGGAGAATGGTATGACAGAGAGAAAACGGGTTATCATGATGGAATCATGTCCTGTTGGCATCGTCACCCTGCATAGTCAATCCCCCGGATCGTTGAGCAATCAATGCGGGCAGGAGAATTTTTTTTTTTCATTATGGATCTAAAACAAGGATGTGAATATTGCTTTTTTCAGATACCCTGCTCAGTTTAATCCCCCAGATACTAGAATAAGCAATGTTTAGAAAATGGGGATTGACAGTTGGGACCGTGACTGCCGATAGGGGGAGGGAGGAATTAGCATATAGCAACAGAAATCTGGCGTCAGCTCAGGGTGAAGAGACTCCCCCCTCTCTCGTCTATCCTGCTCAGCCAATCCCCTGGACCCCAGGGTAATCAATGCTGGCAGGAACCTCTCACAATTGTTTCTGATCATTTTCTGATATGGCTCAAACTCGGTCTATGTAAGGGACGTTGGACCCATTTTCCAGCAGGTGATGCTCCCCACCAATAGATGGAGCCTCTCCCCAGGTGCTAATGGTGCCTGCTCTTATGAATCCAACAGGTGATGCTCCCCACCAATAGATGGAGCCTCTCCCCAGGTTGCCCTCAAACACCGATCCAAATACATTTTTACGTTCAACACTTTTTATTTGTTTTTTTTTAACCACAATCACTTTATATTAATCCTACATGTCACCACTGCTTCGATTTTTTTTTTCGACCTTTGATCTTCATAATCAATAATCAAAGATTAGAAATCGAGTTAGTCGGTTTAGCCCCCGCATCCTAGTTCCACTCACACTATAGCCATGCCTCAAGCATAACCTACCAATTTGCTTTAAACCCAGCTGTTGGACCACTCACCCATGTTTCATTTTCAATTTAGTATTTATATTTTTCAATGCCCTCATACCCTTGCCGTCATGTTTCTAGATCGGATGCTAAGCACATAACAGTCAATACAAACTAAAATCAACGTTCCCACATCGAACATTCCCGCAGAGTTTTTTCTTTTTTGCCCACAACTATCAAACCCCCAAACAACCAGCCTAACTATGCTTTCATTCGAGATCGCGCAATCTCCATTTCCACGGTTACACGTAGTACCAATGCATTTTCAGCAACATACACTCCCTCACACCCTCCACACATCCCCGCCCCCCCCCAAATAAGCTCACCATCAATTATTACATTCAAACCAATAATAAAACATATGCATCAGGCCCCAGAAAGTAAACAAACACAATGTCAGACAAGATAAACACACATTCTCGCAATTTCACGGGTATCCTTGCAAATTGCAAAAAAAAAAAAACAAAAAAAAACAGTATGTTAGAAATTGTTAGAGTAAGTATCAGACAATCATTTACATCAGTGAATTTTTAAATTTTGAAAGTTCTATAGTTGTTCTTCTCACTGAACCAAACCCTACCACGTGACCACGTTAATATACACACAACATCCATTGTAGCAAATACTCCCCAGTCCTACTATCTCGGATAATAGCTCACAACCCATACCTCTTTCACGGTCTCTCACGTTTTTAATACTCGCAGAAGTTCTCTACGCTCACCGACACATTTCTTGACCAAGTTGGCTATCCAAAAGCAAAAGAAAGTGTGTAAGATGAATCTCGACCACCAGATTGGATTCCACGATTGGATGGGGAAAAAAAGCCACAACCAGGTCTTATACAACTTATGATTCTATGAATTATAAAAATTAAATACGATAAAATAAATATAAATTATAAATAGAGTCATCAATACGAGTATTAAGATTCGATGAGAGGAGAAGAATAATGCGAAGTCAATGTGTCCAATCATCGAAAGAATGAAAGAAGTGTCGAAAAACCCAATAAACAATAAGGAGAACAAAACGGAAAAGACACGCATTGAATAACGTTATCAATCAACAACCATTCCATTGATAAACACTTCTACATATCTCCATCAAGAAAAAACGAAAACCATGGCATCGTTTATTTGATCACATGGCTAAATGGTGGAGATCAAGAGTTCGACTTTGAATCCTAGTGTCAGAGGTTCACCCTAAAGCCCATTTTTTGGAATAAAACTTCTATAAAATAATGATATGTTTGGAGTATTACGCTTTGATCTTACTTAACCTTGAGCAACGACTTTTTAAGACAATGTAGCACACCGCTCATCGGGTCGCAATAAGTTTCAAGATGATTGACGAAGACTCTTCAACTCATATGCATTGCAACATTAGAACATTATTTTTCCCTCATGGAAAGTAAAAAAACGCCATGATTGGAGGGGGAAAAAAATATAACTTTGTGAGCATAAAAAATTTTGACCTTTGACATCGAGATTTTGCATCGGCGGCCCAACACTGCCCCTTAGCGCCAAGCGCCCGCAGTGTTTCGACAACATCACCACGCCAGCTTTTTCACGACGCGGCTCGAATTTTCAAATGGCTTGCATACTCGCAAGTTTTGGTCCCCATATCCCCAGCTTGGGTATATCCTTCACGGATGTACACGTTCCAAAAGTGCACGCCGTGCAAACATAAGAACATATACATTGAGGAGGCGAGACACATGTAGGCAATCCCCTCAACAACGCCTTAGCATATATAAGACAACAACTTGAGTGGTTGGGACTGCCGTGCCGATAGGTGGGCTGAACCCAGCGTGTGAAGCCCCCTTTTGGACTTCCTCCTCGGGTCATATCCCCGACCCCCCGCAACCCTCCTGATAAGACATATCCAATAGTCGAAGGCATAAACGTATTCACTACAAGACACTTAGAAGTGTTCCCCCCAACTTTCAAACTTTATGAGACCGATTTAATTTCGAAGAAGCATCCGCAATTGAGTAAGGGCATGAGATTGAGTGAACAACAAAACCCTTGTTGAGCCTCACCACCAAACAGCAGTCATGACCGAAGGACATATCTGGAAAGTGGCTGAACCGGGGATGAGTTGTCAGACTCTCGTCATCATTCTGCCCCAAATGTCTTAACCCGAAAAAAAAACGTACGTATATTGTATACGAATATAACGTACAGGGTACATTATATTTGAATAAGACGTTAGTACCATCGTCGTATTCTCAAATTTTGTTAAGAACTTCGTCAAGACTCTTAAGCAAAAGGTGTTTGTATTGCAATTTTGTACAAAGTTTTTTTTCAGTTTCTTTTGCAACTCCAGTTACAAAAGGTAAAAACCAAAGCTACCAGAGTGGCCCGGGTCCATTTGCCCGACCAGGCCAAATATATATATATATATATATATATATATATATATATATATATATATATAGCGTTGTCAGGTCGAACGTACGGAGGCCCCTGAGATGACCCCCGAACATTCGGGCGTTCGGTCCCCGTACGGGGCTCGAACCTGAAGGGGTTCGGACCCCGCAAAAAACTATTTTAACACCTAAATATTATTATGTTTTTCTTATTTTTGTTTTATGAGCTCGCTGTGATATAAGGTATCTCCCTCTTAATTTTAAAGCCATTCTGTTCAGCCAGAAAAAATTGCAAAATCAGCGAAGATGGTGGTGTCAAAACTTGTTTGCCCACTCACTAATGTGTTTTTTCTCTCTAAGACTTTTCACTTTTTGTTTTTCCTTTATTTCAGGGCATGAAAAAAAATATTATTTTTTCAAACTTTATTTGTAGTCTCTATTATGTAAGATACACATATATAAATTTTCATGAAATTTGTCAAATCCAAAAAAAAATGAAAAATCACCAAAGATGGCGGTGTTAAAAACGTGCTCACCCACTTAATAATTTCATTTTCGTTTTATTTGTTTTCAATTTTTATTACTATTATTATTTATTTTCAGTATTTGATTTTTATTTCAAATTTGGTGACGAATTTGGATGTTACGTTGAGGAAAATGTTGTTTAATTTAGTCTTCTCCATAACATATATTTTTTTCAGATTTTTTGGATTTGTTTTTTTTTTCTTCTTTTTTGGGGGGGTCCGCGTACGGTCAAATGGCCGAACGCGTCGAGAGGGGGTACCGACCGAACGCGTCGAGAGGGGTACCGAACATTCGGGAGTTCGGCCCGCCAACGTTCGGGCATTTGGGTTCGGGACTTCGGCCCGCCCTGAACGCCGACAACCCTGTAATCAGGGTAACCGGCGTTCAGGACGGGCCGAACGCCCGAACGTATGGGACCCCTTGGGGATGCGTTCGGCCATTCGGGCATGTTTTCGGCACCGCCATCTTTGGCGATTTTTTTTTTTTTTTTTGCATATCTAAATGCCCTGAAAATTTACAGGTGTGTACTTCACATAATACAAAACCCACTAAAAAAGTCTAAAAAAATACTAAAATTGTTTAGACCCCGAACTAAAGTGAATACTAAAATTGTTTAGACCCCGTACAGGACCCCGAACGCCCGTACGTACAGAGGTCTTCCCGGGGACCTCCGTACGTACGAGCTGGTGACCCTGTATATAATATTATTTTAAATTTGGTAAAGAATTTCGAGGTGACTGTTCAGTGTATTTTTCTGCATAACATAGTTTGTTTTCGGATTTTTTGGATTTTTTTTTTTTTTTTTGGGACCTTCCTTGATCTTGCAAGGGCGGGCCGCCCAGGAAAATGAAGTGACCCTAGGTAAAACATTAAAAATTCTCTTTTTTATATTAGGTAACTTATGAATGAAATATGATTTGAAATTTCCAAACACAACATGATTATAGAGCCAAATGAAATAAGTTGCTCCCAAAATCATTCCGATGGTTACTAATGTTGCCACGTTAGGCGCAACTAAAAAAACGTTCACTAAAATAAAAAACTCACGAAAAAAGCTACTAGTGTCTGGTAGACTAATACTGGATGAAGTAAAACAAAAAAAAAAAAAGTAGAAAAGATTGGTATTTTACCCTCCATAATATTTAACAAGTCGATTTTCATGTCAATCGTATAAAGCACCTACACATAAAAAAAGGTTGAAAAAAACAATCTATCACTTAATGTGAGCAAAATACTACCTTCAATTTGTTATATGTAGCAAAACATGCTAGTACTCGCGTCCTCTCCGAACCATATGAGATACTCACATATCATATGACTATCTATTCTACTTGAGTCATAGTTCCATTTCTTGATTGAGTGAGTTCAGTGAGAGGCCGAAGTAAATAAAAGAAAACGCTCGTATGCCCATAACATCACGTATACATACGATTTATTTTTATAATTAATTTCGTGAGATTACGGAATACATACATATATGACCTCTTCCGAAGATGGATTGAGTTTGTGAGTGAAGTGAGACCCGTGACATTGCATTCAATCAAGAGAAACATAACAAAACAAAAAATTAAGAAAACATGTGATCAAAACGAGAAAGTATAATGAAAAAAAATAAGAATAAAAATAATTGTAAGCTAACGCAAAAAAAATGGTAAACAAAAATAACTTATTTCAACATACATGTTCTTAGTACATTTGATTTTAATTTCAAATTAATTGCTTTAATAATGACTCAACCGATTTTGAATTGAATAATTATAACAAAAAATTGACAAACGTTGTTACTAAAATGATCTTCATTCATGGTGACAAAATGAAATAAAAGCAAAAAAATTAAACTAATAATGAGTATCATAAACAAATATAAATTAATAAAGAAAAATAAAAGTTTTTGCAGGGAACATGAATGTGGACGAAGCAAAGAAATCCCAATTGCAAATCACACTGAAGTCCGAGTAGTCAAAGCAAAGCAGGCTCGCACTCATCACTCCAGTCCCATGGCGTGTCAAGTCGAGTTAGATCAGTCAAAGGAGAGGCGACTGTGGAATAGTTCTTCACAAAGTTCCTATAGTAGCCGCACATCCCTAAGAAAGATTTGACCTCAGTAACAGTCTGAGGTCGTGGCCAGTCCCTGATACTAACCACCTTCGCATCTTCTGGCCTAATTCCTTCCGCGGATACCTCATGACCCAAGTATAAGATCCTAGTGCGTTCAGACTTATATTTTTCTAGGTTGATCTTATACTTGTGCTGTCGCAGGAGTGATAGTACAATCTATACGTGTTGTGCATGCTCCTCGACAGACTTACTAAAGATGAGAATATCGTCAAGGTACACGACGACAAACTTATCTAAGTATTCATGGAAGATCCCATTCATAACGTGCTGGAATGTACCCGGCGCATTGCAAAGGCCAAAAGGCATCACCACAAACTCGTACAGACCGTATCTGGTCTGAAATGCAGTTTTGTGCTGATCCTCAGGTCTTATAGCAATCTGATGGTAATCGGACTTTAAGTCTATCTTGCTGTAGTACTTACATCCCTGCACCCTATCCAATAGGTTGTCTATGCGAGGTAGAGGCTATGTGTTCTTCACTGTGATGGCATTGAGGCCTCTGTAATCAATACACATCCTCAATGTTCCCCCCTTCTTCGGTACAAATAGCACTTGAGATCCGAAGGGGGAAGTACTCGGCCGTATCCAACCCTTTTCTGTCAGCTCTTTTAGTTGTCGTCGAAGTTCGTCCAACTCGGCCGGAGCCATCCTATAGATCCTTCCCTTTGGGGTTTTACTCCCTGGAATGATTTCTATAACGTGGACAATTTCCTTATCTACGACTCTTGTGGGCTCCTTGAACAGATCAGGGAACTTAACAACGACGTGTTCTATCTCTGGGGGTGTTTTAACGGCCTCCCCTTTCTCAGAGACATACACTAGGTACATACCCTCCTCTTGGTTCTGTTTATAGTAATTATAGAACATTGATGCACAAAAGCAGCCATGGGTTTCTATTAATCTACTGACCTTGTACTTAGTCAGTCTCACGGTCCTTCCATCAGGCAACTTATGCTTTAGCACCTTCTTGTCCCAGTCAAACTGGGGCTTGGCAACCTCAAGGTAGTATATTCCTAACAGCATATCAAATGGTAAGTCGTCGCTAACCAGGAACGAAATCTTGTGATTAAGTTCCCCTCCTCCATAGGAGAAGGTACAGACAACATCCTTGACATAGTCTGTGACAACCATGTGCTCCTTTTTAGCCAAAGTAGATGCTACCGGTCTACTAAGGTGATGTACCCGGTCCTTTAGGTGCAACCTTTCCAAACAATCGCGACTTATGTAATTCCGCGTGGAGCCGATGTCTACGAAGGCACCACATTTGCGGCCTCCTACAGCAACTTCCACAACGAAATGTTCCCCTCTAGGACCTCTGCTTAGTGCCAGCCAAGATTCGCGAGGGTCCTTGCTTGACCACTCACTTTCCAAATCTTCTAAGGCTCCTAAAACATCCAACGTACAAAGCATACTTTGGTATAGATGAGTCTGCAGGGTGACTAAAGAGTCAAAGAGTCATTACCTATGGCCTTCTCATGAAGTGGGAAGGGTATCTGGCCCACTTCACCACGAGTAGAAGCAGCTAAAACTTCCACCGGCCTCACATGTTTTCCAAGCTGGAAGCCTGGGAAGAAGGTACCCCTCCCTTAAGGGGTATCTTCTACGTGACCTTTGCGTTCTTGCACTTGTACTGGGTGTGTCCGTATTCACCACAGTTGATGCAAGCACCACGCACTCGGCGGTCCCACCACACATCCTGATCAAGACCTACCTTTACCCAATCTGCTACTTTGGACTGATTGGAGGCGGTCTGCCCTTGACTCTTTTGATGGCCCTTACCTCGGCCACCTGCCTTAGTCTTTACTACTGCGGCGAGGGTGCTATCCTCAACGACTTCCTCGCCGTCGTACTCTGGACTGTCCATCAGGTCGGTAAGT
Organism: Chara braunii; assembly: GCA_003427395.1. NCBI lineage: Eukaryota > Viridiplantae > Streptophyta > Charophyceae > Charales > Characeae > Chara > Chara braunii. The sequence continues at coordinate 2,229,518 of BFEA01000201.1, read as the reverse complement.
TCTTCGATTTCAGTTTGAGTCTCATCGGACTCAACCATCATCAATCTACTACTCTTCTTCTTCCATTCCTGTGGACTCTTCTTCTTCCTCCCGCCTACTGGAGTAGGTTGAGCACTTCCTATAGTAGCCTCCAAATCTAAGGCCTTTCTAGAGAAGGTCTCAAAGATATGACACTCGAGGCGAGCCTCGCTGGCCAGTAAGGTCTTGAGATTCTCGGGCAGACATCTCAGAAACATGGTCAATAAGACCTGGTCATCGTAACGTATACCGGGAACGACGATGAGGTTCTCTACGGTAGACGTTAGCTCTCTGACTTACTTGTAGTTTCGCTTGTCCAGTCTCAACATCGCGTCAGTGGCAATTTGTGCCTGTTGCGGATTGTGCCAGTGAGCTTCTACCATATCTAAGAACTCTTCTAAAGTGAGGGTCTTACCCCAGTCTGCCATGCGTCGTCCGAACCTGGCCTTCGCTACTATCCCATCCAGCCATTTGGCTGCCTTACCCTCAAGGTAAGATGCAGCAGTAATCACCTCCTCCTCCTGCAACGTCCTCTTTGCTCTTACCCACATTGGAACTGTTCTCAACCATGTGTTGAGTTCCTTGTCCTTTTTCTCACTGGAGAAGGCAAGGGGCGGTTTCATTAGGGTCTTTGGGTACCATTGACCTTGTTGCTGTCCCTGCGATGGAACAGTTTGTTGCGGTGATTGTGTAGCTATCACCACTGGACCAGAAGAAGAAGAAGCAATAGTCTGTGCAGCCGCTGCAGACGTACCACTTGGCTGTGTGTCAGCCTGTACCGGAAAGGGGTCTGGCATCGCCGTTAACGGCAATGGCGACTATGTTGCTGGCCGTAATCCTGGCCTTTGCAAAAGATCCACGATTTGGTCCAAGGAGTTCCGCGTGAAATCCAACCTACTGTCCACGTGCGCATGCAGCGATAGTACGCTGGCCTTCAACACTTTCATTTCGCCAGACATGGCTGACTCGTCCAAACCCTCTAATGCAACTTTGTCTGCCTCTAACGTATCAAACCTAGTTGTTCTATTTTTGATCTTTTTTTCTCTGTCGGTAGCTTGCTTCAGTTCCCTCTCTAACCGAGCGCGGATCCTCTCGACTTGTTGGAGCTCTGATAGCTCTCTACCGCGTGGGGTCAACGGACGGAACTGTGAGCCCGCCATTTGACTTGTGGACTGACTAGAACCTACTGATCCGGAAGTAACCGAGGGCCCAGAGGGCATACCCAACAGGGTCCCAGACGAGGATGCAGCAGAGGATGCTGCCGCGGTAGCCATTGCTGCTACACTGGCTGCTGCTGCTGCCCGTTCCCTAGCTGCGGCGTTTGCTGCTGCCAACGCCTCACTTGCAGCTAGTGTTGTTTCCCTCGCTGCAGCGTAAGCACGGGCTCTAACTTCGGCACGAAGCCGTCTTTCGTCTCCCTGTCGTAGGGCCTGATACATGTGCGGGACCCTAAGTGATCTCAAACGTGTCAGCCTCGCATCGTCAACTCTACCCTCATCGACGTCTGACCCCCTCATCAGATAGGCAAACACTATCTGCACCACAACTCCCTGCTGGAGTCCTACCATAGCATGTGTCTGACCGACACCTAGTTTTCTAAAAATAATTGTGTCCGGTAGGTCCCCTACTCAACCGATCAAGTGGCGGCCTACAACATTCACAAGGACCGTAAACATAATTTAGTCATATCAAGATTAGTTCACTTACAGAAGCTTTGCATAGAACTGGCTATGGTAGTATACAACATTCCTAAACTAAGCTGTTTGTGAGGTGTTAGGAGTCTGTCAACCAACTAATCAACAATAAAACTAAATTATGTTGCAGATGTATGAACAGTGGATATGGTACCCTGTGCCCTAGGTGCATGCTTATGACCAGGTTTGCCCGTTATTTATCCTCGCATGCAACGAGCCGTACGTCCGACTGATCTGGCTGATAAAGAGGCTTATTTAAGAACTGCCCCCAAGGTCGCTCAGGAATTATTTAACGTCGCAATCAGGACGACAATCACAGCCAGTGGACAGATCGGAACCCCATCCAGAAATATTTATAGACGGTTTGGGAGCGTCTGCATAAGCCTGTTCAGTTCGCATACCCCTCTATCAGCGCAGCAAAAGAGCCCCAATGGACAAAGCAGCCATCGCATGCGTGTACTAATCCCATTGGGTTGGCATGGTGACCGTGACCCATGTGCTTCGACCAAGGCCCTTCAGAGGCACCGCCCTTTGTCCTTCCAAATGCGCCACCGGGAAGGTTGTCGTCTCTCAAGGTAGAGCGCTCACGACACCTCACCAAAAGAGAGGACTGTCAAGTTGGACTCACTTCCTCGCGGTAAGAAGAGATTGAGAGGGTAAATAAGGTAAGGGAACAACATACCTGGAGATAGTTGCCCCCAACCACAAATTTCTCACCAATTGAGTTGAGTGTGCATTTGATGACTGGCCGTAGCCTCGGTACCACCCACAACGCAATGCAGTGCCACCTCAGCCAAATGCCACATCAGCATGCTCTCATCACCAATCATACATTCCGCCGTCGCCACGGCATCCCAAGCCGTACAGCCTTCTGGCGCACACCTCTCTACCAAGGTTGTACGCCTAATATCGGTCTGACGTCACAAGCGTACTCCAAAATGTGTGAATGTAGAATGATCTTAAAAAGAGACAACAACTGGGGTATACCCCAACGGACTGACTGAACCGGACTAGACTGGCTGGTACCGACAGAGGTACCGGCCTGGACTGGACTACCGTGATCCCGAATACAACACAGGCCTATGAGAACAGGCCAATGGGTTGGTCTCACAGGCTAACCAGAGGTTCGCTACACAGGGTCTACAGCCTAGTATTTTAGGATATCTGATGCAAAGTTGGCTTGGAGACCAGTTGGCTGGACCCACGTGACTTCGAAGCAGTAAGGAGCTCTACTAGCAGGTACCGAATTAGATCTCGTAGATATAAACAACGGTCGTTTGATGGAAGTCGGTAAAGACTGACCGCTTCAGTTGGGCAAGCTGCTGTGAAAACGCGTACGCTAGGAAGGGGAAAGGAAGAAATAGATGAACAGGGAGTTGACGAAGACGAGGGGAAAGGAGATGAGGAAGAGGGAGAAAAAAAAGATAAAAATAGAGAAATGGGGAACGGGCTGCGGTAGTGAGCCCTCTACCGTGGTCGTCGGCATCATCCCAATAAGGCTCGCTGTGCATTCTTCTTCCAGATCATCGCGTTATTCAGCAAGGTCATCGTCTTCAAGGTGAAGCATTCTTGTCGCGGCTGCCTGCTCTTCATCAAGCTTCCATCGTGCTTGTCGTGCTCTTGTGTCCGTCTTCCTTCTGGTGATTCATCGTGCTCCTCGTATCACGCGTGCTCATCTACATCGTAATGGCGGTTGTACCCAGGCGCAAGTGTTGCGAACGTACGTGCACGTGCACGTATTGACGTTCGCGCACGTAAGGAAGAGAGCGAGCGAGAGAGAGAGAGAGAGAGAAAGAGAGAGAGAGAGAGAGAGAGAGAGAGAGAGAGAGAGAGTACCTGCTCATTCGATAGTCGTCGTCACTACTGTCGAACGATCGGCCCCTGACCATGACGCCCCATCATTTTTGTTGTATCCGAACGGGAAGATAGCTTGCATAATTTCGTTATTTCAACTTTGGTTTCTTTTTTTTTTCATTACTCATTATCATTTTATTCGCTTAGTTTACAGCGGTGTATGCACGAGTGCAGCACCACTTTCGTATGCAGAGGAGAAAGATGGATACGATGGTGAAGGAGAGATATAAAGGAGATAGAAGGGAAAGAAGGGGGCAACAAGGCAACGGGGCGATAAGGTGGGAATGAGGGATACTTACCTGGCCGGGGCACATCCGTGATCAAGAAGGTGGACGAACTTGGACAAAGATTTCTGTCAGGCGCATCGGATTTGTGGCGAGTAACATGAGCATATATATCTTTCGACACTAAAACGAAAGATTCATTATCATTATTTTTGGAAGGTAGACACAGTAGCGTTGGGAATTGACAATGCATCTTCCCATGTTATAAAGGTAGATTCGTTCTCATTTTGGACATTTGGTGAGTAGTGGAGCGAGCCTAGTTGCTGCATACTCATTGTACTCGAAATCTTGATGTTCCTCGTCATCCACGTCATCTGCGTTACGGTGACTTCCTCCGACTCCGCGGGGTGTGCCTGGATGACGTGGATGAGGCGATCTTGCTCATCCAGGTGTTGATCGTACTCGTATTAGTACTGGATGAGCAGGATCGCCTCAACCTGGTGCACCTTGATTGTGCCGCTGCCGTCGTTGTTGTCGTTGAACGTTGATTGCTCTCGTTTCAAATATAATTTTTTGCATAATATACGTTTGTTTTCATATTGTTAGAATTTTATTTTTTTATTTTTTTTTACGTATTCCCACGTGCGAGAATATGTGTACGCGTGAACGTGTCGCATTTAGAAATACATGTACGTGTATGCGTGCAACCTGCATACACGTACGCCATGCTACCAAGGTTAGGAAAAATAACCTGTAATATGAGATGAAATTTTAAAATAATTTTATATCATACATATTTTATTATATTATGGTTGATAACTCTCGATGTACTACTCAAAATTAGTATGAAAAAAAATGTTAAGTTGGTTTACGAATATTTGATTTATTAAGCTTTTTATGCGGTTGGTGTGCTTGTAAGATATAAAAACATAATAATTAACTTCTACAACCTATTGTATGTCTTAAATACAATTTTGCATCAACTTGAGTATTAGTGTCCTTCTGAATATTTATAACAATTAGTTCTCTGAGTCAAATTAAATGTAAATGAACAACCGCAGTGTTGAATGTCGGCATTTTGTAACACTTAGATGTATGAGTGAAATGAAATATCAATGGACGAACGCAATATTTGCTATCATTATTGTGCAGAGAATGAAGAAAAACAATAACTAAAAAATTTATATACACAACTTTCGTAAAACATCCTATTACTATTATTTCTCTCATATTCTTAATTTTAAATTAGACATTTTATGTGTTAGTATCTCGATGTGATTCTAAACTGAATAACATGCCAAAGTAAACCTTCAAATGCAAAACATAGGTTTTTTCGAATACTCGATCTTCCAAAGGATGTGTATATTAAATGTGTTCGACCAAATGAAAAGAACTGTATGACTATTTGTGAAGGGATTAGATCAAACCTAGTGCATCTGATTACAAAGCATTTACTCTTTCTACTTCATAAAATAATATTAAACTAAAAAAAAAAAAAAAAAATCCTTTTGTGAATCATAAGAGGGGCACCAGTCAAGGCAACTTCGTTGCGAGTTCGAAAACAAAAGACAAAACCATAAAGACTCAGGATCTAACATTATAATAAGAGAATACCTTTATCATTCTTCTCCAGTTGACGATCTTCCTGATGTGTTGTGAAAGGTGAAGTGTTTTGTAAAATCACCCTCTAACATAATTATATGAAATTGTATTTAACGTTTTTCAAATAGAGGGTATACCCATTCATTCGCAACCAATAACACCAACTACATTATTTGAGTGTATGATATTTCGACGTTTATCAATGGTAATGGGAATACCTCAAATGTCATGCACACATGTGACAAGTGGTTTGTTGCCAACAAGAGTTTTACAAGGATGTAACAATTTATCCAATATTTATTCTCAATTGCAACTTTCGAAAATAATGCAAAAAATAAAAATGTTACTTGTAATCGGCAATCTATTAGCACAATGTTTATATGCAATCGTTTAAAGTCGAGAATATATTAATTTCATACTCTTTGTAGTTTTTTTTCCTTTCTAGTTTCATTCTTATCGTTCAATTTTTACAGATGATATATATAAATTGATGTTCAAAAACTTTGTATAAGAAAAGTGCTTTAGTACGATCCGTGTAGCACACCGAACATGTTCAGAGCTTTTCCGAACGTCCGAACATGTCCGGGTGTTCGACCGAACGCCACCCGAACATGTTCAGCCGAACATATTCAAAAACAATATATACATATATATATATATATATATATATATTGTTTTGGTTTTTGATTTTTACATCAAGTTTGGCTACGAATTTGACCATACGTCCAAGGCAAAAGTTGTTTGTATTATTATTTTACATAACATATATTTTTTCAGATTTTTTGAACTTTTTTTTTTTTTTTTTTTTTATGTTCACATTCGGAGAGTTTCGGCGCTCGTTCGCGTTCGGTCCCGAACGTTCGGGTTCGGTCACCGAACCTGAACACGATACTACACAGAGTATGATCAAAATGTTAGACTGCAAGAATAAAGATGTACCTCAAGATTCATTTTTTTTCCCTAAGCCGAGAGGGGAATGTTAAGGTGTTCCGAAGACTTGTTGCTTTGTATTTTTCAATGGGGGATCCTTGTCAGTGTGAAAAGATGCTTGAACTTCTACAAAGACGTGATGTCAACCCCTTTGTAAAGATCAGTTGTTTTTTTGCAAATCGTCATGCTCCTTCATATTAAGAGCCTCAGAGGTGCTTTCTTCAAATGATTCAACCTCTAGGGAGAGACAACCTTTGATTCACTCGTGTTCTAGCCCATGACACTTATCATTCATGCTCAAGGGAAAACTATATTTTTTAGTAGAGTCAAAAGATTAAAGTAGTGCATAATTAATGTGTTTAATCATAATAGGTTGTGCAAATAAGTTACCTTGTCTCTGTCTTTTGTAGTGGCAAGCTAACAAAGATAATGACAAAGGGATTAACAACTTCAAATTTTTGAATCTCAAACATCTCTAAATCAGGGTTTAAAAACGATATGAAAACTTTGTTAAATAGTCCCTTCAAATTGTAAATTTATTATCATTTGGCTAAGTTTTTTGGGTTTCCCGCCAACCTCACAATGATTGTTTAGAGGCGATCACTACAATGATTGTTTTGGATTGTCATGATTGACAAACATGTCTTTTGTTTCAGTTAGATTTGATGTGCTTCCTTGTTGAATGCCTTCTTACGTGCGTCAACTTTTGTCAATATATTGATTGAAGTGTTCAAAAGAGTCGACAACAACAACAGTTGTTATTCAACTGTTACTCTAAGGAGTTAAAATATAAATCTTTTTTACTCAACCAAGTGACAACATTGTGTTTGTCAGTAAATCTGGTAGATATTGTAACCAACTAACAGTTAAACAAAACTGATTGCGTTGTAACAGTGGTCATAAAACTTGAAAAAGAATTAAATACAACGATAATAATTTAAGTGGAGAAGAGCGTTGGTGGAGTGGTAATAGTTGGTGCATCAGGAGTGATGATACGTGGTTGTAGTTAAACAATGGTCGGAGAAGGAAGCTAAAAAATATGTTTTTGCATACTCAAGTTTTTCTCAAGACTTCGGTTTGCTACTGCAAAGCAGTACTTTTTATATGTAGACCTGCATTCGTTTCCTTAATACGAAAGAGTTTAAATATAGTATAAACATGGTCAACGGAACTGTGATTTAGTAATGTTATGCAATCTAGCACAAGTGTCAAAGCCAGTTTCTGAATGATAACAATATGTTTAACCTCTTTATCTTTCTTATTTCTCTTTTCTTCAGACTCTCTTTTCATGTACATTTAATAATTCTTATTGTAGGGTTGATTCATTTGTCTGCAACATATCACGCATTGATCTAGTTTGACATAATTTTATGACGTCTCAAATAATATTCGTTGCTAACTCTTAGGGGTCCATGTCTTGAAGTTCATCGTTAACTTCTTATTATTTTCTCGCTCTCTGTTATGATCAATCTTCTCTCTCTTCTTTTTTCGTCGAAGTTTACAACACTCCAGTGTAAATATCTTCATTCAATAGTCCAATTACATGTAAAGAACAACAAAGATATATATTACTAGTTGAAGCAACAATTGGTTCATATGAGGGGAATTTGAACCAGCGGGGTGTGATGAAATCACCAAACAACTCACCCAAGACAAGAATTATACATGTCATCTTGGCAATGCAACAATTAGATCGCGTCAGGGTCACAGAAACAAGAGAGACATGTCTATTACGTGAGTTCATGATCATAGATCAAGTATAGAAAAACACCCATCACAGTAAAAAAAAGGCTCAAACATTTGGTTTATGGTTGTGTGCTAAATTTTGTCTCATTTGGAGTATTGAAAATTTCATTGCTGATATTTCTGAAAATTTGTATTTTTTTTTAATTGGAATATTGGTAAAATTTGCATGAAACTTTGTGAAAATGCATTTTTGCCTTGTTGTTTTATAAGTTTTTTTTTTTTACAATTAATTAGTTTGGTATCCAGAATATGAATTGGTGGCAAGTTTGGTTAAATAACCCTTAGTTTTTTTATAAATGATATAATAAATTGTTGAAAGATTTTTTGACATCCATTACTCTCTTCTCCTAAAACACTATTCACATAATGCATGCGTACTTTACAAATAACAACTGAGAGTTTTCTCAAGGGGTTGTGTCCTTGCAACTTACCTAGCCATAACCAAGCATTGAGACGCATGTGAGGTGCTAAGTAGATTATCTAGCCCCAAGTGGCTGCTAGGCAGATGAGTGACTTATATCCTCCTTCAACTTGCGTCCAAATCTAAGAGGGTTCAATCACCACTTTGAATCCACCAGTATGCTCCAACTATTTTTCAGAGTTGCGGTTTGCATGATGTTACAAATGGGTGGAAGCACCGACCGAAAGGAGACCCGCGCCATTTTTTTTTTTTTTATGTACGCAGTGTTTTTCCAACTCTGGATAAAAGTGTCTCAAAAGTACTGTTCGCTTAATGTAACCTTCGACCATATTTTATACCATGTACAATGTACATACATCCACTGCAATTAGTCTCAAAAGATTTTGCTTGTGGAGCGAACGCAATAAACAACTTGACGAGTAAAGACATGGAAAACAATTACAATTACTTCAACAGATGGAGCAAGATGCAACCACATATTCCATACAACAATCAAGCATTGAACTTCAAATAACCATCAATCCACGAAAGTTATTATTCAGACGGGCACTTGCTTCGTTAACTGACCAGCGCGTGAGAGCAAAATAATGCACCTATTTTCGCGATCTCTATCCATCGCTAATATCCCCCTAAATGGGTTGGCCCAAACTTGTCTAGGGTACAAGTATCTAGTTGGAACTCCCACGTATCGGGGTTATGCATCTCACCTTACCGATAGGTACTTAAAGTTTGTTGCCTCATGTCTTAATGCAATCTTTGTGATATTGGTTCCTCCTTGCTTACTGTAGTAGAGGAAGTTTTACTGATCAACACCTTTCTCCCCAGAGTTTCTCATGTGAAAGTTTATTTCAATCCTCTTCTTTCTACGCAACTCCCATTTTTTTCTCCCTTAACCTCTGAGCCCTAACTTCTCACTCCCACCCCAGTCTGGTCACTCCACTTGTCCCCAAACCTGGGTCTAGGGTTAGGGCAACTTCTAACTTACTTGCCATTTCATTACAACTCAAAATTGCACTAATTTGAGATGGCAATGCCTAGTCAGCTCATGTTAGGGTTAGGCCAATTACCTCTCTCTAGCAGGTAAGGTCAAACTGTAATAGTAAACTGGTATCAAATTGCTATGATCTTGTGCATTTCATGAACCAAGACTCAACTTCGAGACAACGTGTACTTCACAACTCCATATAAAGTGGAATTACAGAAGGAGGGAAGAAGAAAGAAGAAAGAAAGAAGGAAGAAAAATAATAATAAAAAAATGAAAATGATGTGATTGAACAAATGTAATTTACCTTATCGTGTAGCTACCTTTATTTCTCTCACATAATCTTTTTCACCTTTCATTAATACTTAAGTACAATGACAGATGAACGAATGAACAAGAATCATCCGAGTAATGTCCCTCACTACAACTTTCCTTTAGTCTCCTCCCACTCTTCTCTACTTTTGGTATTTCAACTTGTCATGGCAATTCATCCATACCTTGCAAGTTGAAAGGACAACGTGAATACTATAGTGCCACTTTCTATCTGCTACTGCTATGGCCTCCTTCCGAATAAGTATGAAGGCTACCACAACCAAAGGTAAGTCTCCTCGTTAGTTACTAGCGCCTTCTTCCTCCTCTACCTCTCTTCTACCTCCTTACCCTATCTTCTTCACCCGAATACAATGTAGGGTCATTATTGTTGTATTTAGACTGAAAGACACCTCAAATTCAACTATAATGATTGTATTTTTTACTTGATTGAAGAAGGTAGGTGGGGGGCTCTCTTCACTCTACCTCCATAGTCTATGCCTTTTCAATTCTACTACTCTCCTTGTACAACCATGGTGGACTTCTTCATCGCCTTTAACTTTTCATCACCCAGTGTTTGGCCTCAGTCTCCCTCGGGGTGGAGTAGTGGCATTATGTGTGCCCACAAAACTCATTGCACCTTTTGTTTCTCGGCTTCCAGTCCATCTAAGTTGTTTTCTCAGCCTCCAACCAATACACTCCGTCTCCACTCAAATACAATATATGGTCATTATAGTTGTATTTGGGGTATCTTTCAGTCTATATACAACAATGATGACTGTACGTTGTATTCGGGTGAAGACGCTAAACCTACTATAAGTTCCTTCCTTTTGGTGCGAATATGACTGCCATCTGTAACTCACCTGCAGGGCATGAATCTAACCCTTATAGTAACTACATATGGGTGCAACACAATCATGCTATACTGTAAACCTACCAGACCTTTTTAGGGCTACCCACTTTACTGAACTGTCCCCCCTGGCTCACTATTAAAGTCATTTCCTGTCCATAATCGACCTAGCAACCAGCGTATGTCCTCCTACCACTAAATTTTTGTTGTGTTCTGCAAATGCACACCTATTTATAAATCAACCGTTGCCTGAGGCACAAATACACCATATAGAAAACAAAGTTGACTTAACGTTATTATCCATGTAATTTTTATCTAGTCAATTGCAAATTTGTCGTATGTAGAGTCTTTCTGCTGTGCTCTTTGTTTTTCTTTCTTTTTCAGGTTTTTTTTGTTCAAACCTTATTCACCAATGAATATGATTTTGGCACGTGGAAGAATTTGTATTTTGATTACAGGTGTTATCTTATCCAATACAAAAAAGATGCAAATTACTGAAATCATGCACTTTGGTTTTGAACAAAATATGTTCAACGGAAGGTTGTGTTGTTTACGAAGTATTGATCAATTACATGGACCTACTTTTCAATCCATTTGTGGAAACATAGCATGTGTTTCTAGACACCAAGGTTGCGGCACATCATTACTTAAAAAAAAGGATCTCTTGCAAACTCCTTCAAAACACTGAAGATTTGACGTGTAGTGTTGATAGCTTTGTTATGTTTCCATGGAAAAAAAAAAAAAAAAATTGAATCCATAAACCAGTACTTTGGTCGTCTTCACTTGAATAGTATTTATGGTCATCATTATTGTATCTAAACTCAAAAGTTGCCCCAGATACAACTGTAATGATCGTACATTGTATTCAGGTGAAGACCGTAGGCACTAAGCCCCTCACAGGTAAGCACACAGACACACATTTGAAGACCCATAGGCTCGGTAAATATATCGGACTTAAAACACACACAAATTTATAAATCTCAACAATCATATCAAGAAAACAACATTTTCGTATAAGACACAATTTCCTTAGTAAATTGCTGCTATCTTGCACTGCAATTGTGTGGGTCGTCGTAGTCTGTTGAACTTATTTTTTCTTGTTGCTTAGTTTCAGCCTACCTTCATTTGACATATTTTCATGTCTTTTTTTTTTCCAAATTTTATCGATATATTGTTGTTTTTGTTTCTTTTGTTGTTATTTTCAATAAAACTGTTTGTCTCCTGAAACAACTGAAACGTTCATGAGTGTTTCTTGCTGAATATTGACGTGTTGTGTGAAAGGTCGCCAAAGCTATCGTTTTACCCTCAATTGAATGTACGAACATTATCGTCATATGTAACCCGTAAATGGTCCTCACAAGGGACTGTCTTCGAAAAATTTGAGGGTTCGGAGTAATGAGATCAAAATAGTTAGCGGCACCAACCAAAACACAAACAAAGACATCCCGCTGACATTTCGACAAAGCTTGATAAGCAGTGAGAATCCACCTTGTAAAAAAAAAGTTTAGATTTGGTGGAGATTAAAAGAGAAATATCATCAGATATGGTAATTTACTAATTTAGTAATTTTTATTCAATTATTATTATTATTTTTTGCTTTTTCAAATGAAACTCTAAAATGTACTTTGTAGACAACTTGCCCCCATGAGGAAACCCTGACATTGAGGTCTCTCATGTGGGTTGTTGAGACTCCATCTATTGGTGTGTGGATACCATTACCTGCTGAAAATCGGGGTCAACATTCTATCCAATGCTAAAATAGTAAGAAAACACAAAACATGCATTGCAATATGACGATGCAAGATTCAAATATATTGAGGTGCGACAATGTTTGTACACAACGAAGTGCTAGGAGGAGATGGGAAGACAGGAGGAAAGTGGGTAGAAAGAAGAAAAATGAGAGATGAGAGAAGAGATAAGAGAGGAAACAGATAAAAAGTATGATGGAGAGGGAGAACAAGAAAGTAGGTTCAAATAGCCACATACACCAGATCTAAGTGTGATTAAAAAAAAACAGTGAAACAACGGCGGGCGCAGCAGGTTTTGATTTTGTAAAGGCAAAGAAAACATGCAACGACAAAGAAATCAAATAGCGACTTCGAAACGACAATTTTGGTCTAAATGTATCCGTTGGGCTTCCTTTTTTTTTTCCCTTCCCATCTAACACAACAGTCGACCCCTGTAAAATATGGTATCCGGTCGAACACCATGGCAACAGTACTTTCATTCCTCTTTTCGAACTTGTGTCTGAATTATTTGCCGAGGTTTTTTTTTTTTTGCACCATATGAAACTCTGATGTGATGTGAACGTACTTCCAAAAAGTGAAAAACACAAAAGACAAATAAGGAAGTCTGCATGATTGGTGTAGCTCCTATGTGTTTCAACTTTGTTATCGGATGCAGAATTGTGAGGGGGCTTAAGATCTGTCTGTGTGCTTCATCCGTAGTCTTCCTTTTTCATTCTAGTACTATTGACGCCCAACTCGTAAGGGTCACATGAGAATATGACGTGATCCGAACCTTCCTTTAATACAATGCTGACACTTTTTGGTAAGTGCAACACATTGTTGTGGTCTTAGCAACACAAAACAAGTGTTGTGCTCATTATAAGACTTCGAGTTGTAATGTCTTAGAACCATTTTTTTTAGGGTTGTGGTGTGCATGCTGCTGCAACTCTCGGGAAATAGTTGGGCGCCGCTTCGCGACATATCCATCAGGGCAAAGTGGGTTGCACTCAAGGCTCGTTTTGCCTCCATGGATGAGACCATGGTAGTTTCCGAGAATCGCAACAACATGCAAGCTGCAATCAGGAAAAAATGGTTGGGAAACGTACTGGTGGTTTGACAACTCAAATTCCGTTATTGCTAAGCGATGGAGGAGTGAAGAGATTTGAGAAGTCTGCATTTAAGCAGAGCACCATTTGCTCATTTGCTCCCTTTCAGTCTCTTCCAGGAAAGTAGGTATAGTCCTCACAGTCTACAAACAATATACAGTTTGACCAGTACTCAACTTCGATCATATGGCAATTTTGTGGAATCGAATACTCACCGTCCAATGTCCCATTTACAAAAAGGTTCCTGCAAACAAACCCTCATTCCGCTCAACCTGCATGGTCATGGCAGCTTATGGCAGCCCACAATATGAGAGGAAGTTTTTTATTTGGATGAGTGTCATTTTTTCGCAGGGCCATGCTAATCTTCTCCGAATAGTTTCAAATATTAATGAATGTCTTCAAGTACGTAAGACAAACTCTTGGTGTTCGAGAGGAAAACTTTAAGATTTTTCAGTGGGTTATGAATCGTTCTTTTTTTCAATAGAGGGGCATGAGTCTGGAATCTGGATTGCTTGCTTGCTTATTTGCTTCAGTTGTTTCCCCCCTTTGCCAACTTGTTGCATCGATTCGCCCGCTCACTTGCTTTTGTATATTTGTGCACTCGCGTATGTGCTTCGTAATTTTGTTTGCTTGGTTGCTTGTGCAGCCTTTCTGGCTTTACCGACTGATATATGTTACAGTCCTTACAACTTACAACTGACAGTATAATGTATTAGTTATTTGCTATCTATAGCTTACAAGACTGATAAACAAAGGCGAGGAAAGTTGTTTTCTCTGCATAACCTTTTCACAGATTTAAAACCAGTACTCGAGCAAGGTGTGGTCATGAGAAGGCTAGCCTTTCAGAGATGTACAAGTGAGTTTGTACCGTTAAATTCAAAAGCATTTAGAGGCTCACACACGCCGAAGGAAGGGTCCCAAGTACTTGTGACGCTCTAACCTCAGTGACACACCCGCGTAGTTTGCCCATAGGAGAGACTAAAGTGCGGAAGGGGGTCTAGAAAGCAGCAAATTGGGGTGTGTCAAGGATTTTTGGAAAATTGAGTGCGGAAACACAAACAAAACTGAAATCTCCCATATGGTCCGAGAGATGGAAAAACGAATGAAGCAAAAAAAAAAAAAAAAGAATCCCTCCCCAACGACTATCGAATCCGAAAACTATCTTTAAAATTTTTCGTGCACAACGCGGCGTCTTTCTCTTGGCCAAAAAGGCGAAGGAACCCACGTTGGATCCCTGTTCCGAACAAGGGACTGACGATGTTTTTCTGTAAGCTCGGAATCTGAGTCAGAGGGTCACAGTCCTACTGCTTTCTCTTTGAACTTTTCGTCACCACATGTCCGATAGTTGAACCCTTGGGTTTGGAAGCGCTCCATGGGACGACAATGACTTCACTATGCGTGAGGCTAATTAGAAGCAATTGTCGGTCACGGGACGACAATCAACTCATTGAAAGGAAGAAAAATGGAGTAGGGAGGAAAATGAGTATCCACAATCACAAAACTTGAATTGACAAATGCAGACCACCGTGCTTTGGAAGGAAAATGATAAAGGCCGCAAGTATTGGCTATGACTTCTCGTATGTCCCACTCGCAGACATGTTGTCATATTCTCGTTATAGGGGAAAGGTCGTGAGCGGGGATGATCCAAAAGTCGGCGCCCTGAAGGCTCCGCTGGCTCAGTCCACATGACCGATATACATGCATCCACGGTATCTGTGCGAATACCCTTACAAGAGTATCCGCCCTGGTTTTTGTAACTGACAGAACATAAGTTTGGTTTAAAGTCTGAGTACACCTCACAAGTTGCGACTGTGTTTCAACTACGTAGACTAAGTGGTTGACTAAAAATAGAGAGTGTATGGGCGGGCAGACTTAAGGCGCGCATGATCTCTCTTTCTGTTGATGATTGTAAAGTCGGCGTGGTTGCCGGCCAAAATTTTTGGTTTTTGATTTAAACTAGGATTACAAGATTTCGTCTTTTGATTGGTACACTTAACCACAACATGTGCGCTCATGCGGAGGACGGCATTGACGACAATGCGGTTTTGAGTATAGACGCGTTGTAGAAGTGCGGCTTGACGACCGTGGTTTTAGGTGATAGGCTAAGAGTGCGGCCTTGGAACATCTGTAAGAGCTCGCGCGCAGCATGGTACCCGCTTATATAGGTTACCGCTAGTGTTAAACTCAGCCTTGAGCCTAACACGATTGGTTACGGTGTCGGACTTTAACCAGGGAGATTCAGTGATCGAGGCCAGCGGGCAACAACATAGGAGTATTGGAGTAGCGTGAAGAGGCCGAGGGGTTGAGGGCACGCCGAGGCTATCCTCCTTGGTTTTGCCGCTAGTAGGGCCGAAAGTGTATTGGCGATTCATTTTTCCTCGCCGTCATTTTTTCGACATTATTTTTTCAAAAATATTTTATTGTTTATGGTTGGTATTATTTATTTTTATGTTTTGACCTTCCTAGAATCAGGCGTAACGTCGGATCTAGGGGCTGTCATGGCAGTCGAGGACTTAAGCATGCGCCTCTTTCGGCAGACCCGCTCGGGTTCCTGCGTGTTATGGATGCGGGTAAAATTCCTCTATCCGCCCGTCTTGAAATTCGGACTGCGGAGTGAACGTGTGCTCGACAGGCGAGCACTTAGCCCACAAGCTGGAATAATCTTGAGTGGAGGAAGTCCCCGCAGGGCACTGTCCACCAACCGCGCGCCTGTAGTGAGAGGTTTGAGTGTGAGCATGCCCGCTGAGGCCCGAAAGAAGCGGACTGTGCCTAGGCGGAGCAGCCCAAGGTACTATGGAGGAGTCCGCAACGGTGTTGTCTGCCCGGGCTGTGCACATAGGACCCTCAACTGCTCCACTTCTGTCTTCAAAGTTCTCTTTTGACTTTTTTCTACTACCACCAAGGTCAGCACCAAGTCCGTGGCACCTCGGCCCACGACTTGGGCTTCGTAGCAGGGCCGCACCCTCCCGCTCCTTAAAGAGTCGAAGTGGCCACGACGGCCGAATGTAGACTCCACTCCTCAACGAAATTTGGCTTCCGTTGTCGAGCGCATCGGCCCCCGCGCGAGCGAGGGCCCTCCCGGCCGCGTCACACAGAAGAAACTTAGTTTTTTTACCGTTTAGAGACAACTCGGGGACGACACGGTAACCCGCGCCGACCCTTCGCCGCTCCGGCCGAGTGCGCCAGTTGTACATCCCGCGGTCCCCTACGACAGGATAGGTTCTCACGGGGCACAACTTACCTTCTCTAAGGGGTTGTCACCACCCTTAGGGGCGTATCCCCGCCGAGCTACCGACCCACATGCGAAGGCTTTTATAATGCAATTGCAGAGGTAGGCCGACCGAGGGCGTTTGCTCGTTCGCTGTAGCATAGGTACGTATGGTTAAACGCCAAAGTGGATCCGAACGTCGCCCGTCCCTGGGGCGCTGATCTCCCAGGAATCGGACCGACGTCAGTCGACTACGGCGTGATACTCCAAGCGTAAGAAAATCTCGATCTATCCTAGTCCCTTCTTTCAAAGACAATCAAGAGTCACTCAGACAAACCCTTAAAAAAAAAAAAAAGACTCAGGTCAACGCAAGTTGACTTATCTTCCGAAATCAAACTATATGTAATACAATCGTGCATACCACTCGCCCCGATCAATTTGACAAGGGTTGATTTGACTTTCATCCAACGACGAGACACCTGAGTTGACTCGCTTTCGGACCTCACTTATCAACAAAAGGACAAAAGCATGACTTATACACGATGCGAAGCTTAGAAGGCGTCCGACTAAAGTACCTACACTCTACTTGCCAGACGGTTGGACAGTCACGACTTTTTCGACTTGATGAGATGCGTTGCCAAGTTCTTTCATTCCACCATGCTGACTGCAAGCAAAGAAATGCGGACATCCCAACCCTCAAGTAGAGTTAGGATCACACTGTTCTAGCGATGACATCACTACCTTTATAACTTTGGTGTGAATGTCGTTTGCAAGTAGTCCGGCTACCACTATACGAGTCGGTATTCGACTTGAACGACCGAACGTTGAATGACTCATTAAGGTCAAGCATCCATTTTCAAAATTTGTTGGTCGCTTTGTCCTCCTGCGCAATGATTACTTTTTATGTCTCACGAATGATGAACTACTAGTCTGCGATATAAAGATATTCAAGGCAATGCTTTAGTTACATTTTTTTCGTCAACTAATCTGATCGTCCCAGGCTTGTACTTCTTATGGTGCAACCTTATCCGTGAAGGTAGTGCCTAATCGCACTCCGTCAATAGATAGTGAAAACACGAGCTGGGCTTCTTATGGCGCCAGCTCCCCATTCGTCTGTGGCTCCTAAGACGACCACTAGAAGGGTAAACTACAACGGTTCTTCTTAACGTGAGCCGTCAAGAACTTAACGCCTTCCGTGAATAGCACACATCCATCCCCTAAGAGGTGGTCTGGGATACCCATCGTCCTCGCCCGAGCGAACCTCGGATCTCAGAAGTCGGGCTGRCTCCACCACGACAGCATGGTATCCCCCCGCCTAAGCGGTCCACTCCGAGTCGTTAWCAGGGTCGGCCCCTGAGGCAACGAACCCCCGCCTCAAATGCCTCATAGGGAAAGGAAATGCATTTACCACAGCAGACAGTCAGCCCTTATCGCCTGACGTCAAGGGCGAACCTAGACGAAGAAGGAGATCACATAGAAGAAAAAACATTCAGATGGAAGGGCATAGACAAAAAGGGTCATTCGGGAAAGAATGGGTAACCTCGGGAAAAATCTATGTCCAATTCACTTCTTCCCCTTTGTATGATCGCAGCGTTCCTCGTCGTCTGCTGTCCTTCGATCCATGCATGCAAGCAAAAAATAGAAAACAATCATCATTCCATTCACTTTCGCTGACATGATTAAATCTTCATTTTTCAAGCATCCTTGTACTTACCTGCACATCAGATCAAACGATAAGTTTAAAAGAAAGTAATGCAGTCCCAAACTCATGTCAGACTTCCATTCACACGTGCAAACAAAACACAACTTCCTCTACCTTTTCACTGAACATTCAAAGAACAGGGTCAAGCAAGTGTGTGTTCACACAGGTGTGTTCACACATCTGAGTCATTCAACTGACCTTGAGTGAAGCTGAACCAAAGATAGCAAACAGCCCACTCAAGAAGGCCGTATAAACCACACTCCAAATGAGAAGATCGCCGCAGTAGACTGTCAGAAAAGTGATCCACACCACTCCCTCAAGGATCGCCCACTGACACGCAATCCCCTCAGTGCCTCAGCGCTATCACCACTTCCGACCAGTACCACTATGTCACCACTGTGTCGAGGCGTCGCCGCCACAATATGTGGACAGCATAACGTCAGCACCACCTCAAAGCACACCCCCTCCTAACGACACTTCTCAAAATTGTCGTCGGCGCCGTAAAACCCGGATAGCACATTCACACCACCACTAAAAGGAACACCGTTGCCGCGCAAAATTTCGGCAGCGCTTCCACATCACCACCGAAAAAGCATAGCCGCCGCCGCTAAATTTCGGTAGCGCTTCCGCGTCACCGCTGAAAAAATCAGTTGCCGCCGCAAAATTTTGGCAGCGCTTCCGCATCACCGCCGAAAAAGCATAGCCGCTGCCGCAAAATTTTGGCAGCGCTTCCACACTACCGTCGATAACCCGCTGTCGTCGTTGTGCTGAACGAACAGCCCTCTCATGCGCTCCACCAAGTGCAGCGGCAGCTATGGCTGCCCTCACTCTCATGCTCCCTGCAGACCTCCGACACTTCTCTCTCTTTCTTCACCTCGCTGAGATGGCAGCTATGGCTGTGTTCCACATCTATGACCATTTCCAGCGGTTCTCCTCCCTCACCCTCTTGCAGACCTCCACTCAGCTCCTTCTCACTCCACTAGCAGCCCCTTCTCCTGCAGCCAACATTCAACCAAGCGTAATGCCAGCAGCACCAGCCACAAATGAATGTTGGCTGGCTGGCTGGCTGCTGGCTTGTTTTATAGCTAGCTGGAGGTTGAGGGCAGCTGCTTTGCCCCCAGCCAAAACTGGGAGTGAAGCCTGACCCTTGATCTCAAACGAGATCAAGGGCTGAGAAACTTGATGTTCCCCTAGGGGAACCAAGTTCCAGGCTTCGGTAATGCATCTGGCCGCTACCCCCGCCCAGACGCAGCTCCAAATGGCTGTATAGAGCCAAGTAAAGCAGACTGTTGAAATCCAACAGTCTGCTGTCAACTCAGGGCCCAGAAGCTTCTACCCACTGCATCTGGACCCGCGTCGTGATTAGATTCGCGACCCCTTTTTTTTTCCCTTCCCCCTCGTTTCTTGGTGAGGGGGCAACTCCTTTTCAAAACGAGCAGCCTCTCCTTCTGTGTCATTTCACAGAGTCGAACTAGAGTCAAGCTCAGCAGGGGTTTCTTTCCCCTGCCCCGCGTCTGTATCTGGTGCAAATGGGCGCCTGATATAGGCGCTGCAGCGCAAGAGAGCAACCCGTTTCCAATGAACGGGCACTCTCTAGTGGGTTTCTCTCTCTCTCTCTCTCTCTCTCTCTCTCTCTCTCTC
>BFEA01000201.1:2174504-2209306 GCA_003427395.1 Chara braunii | reverse complement strand
ACACACACACACACACACACACACACACACACCCCGCGTGTATATCTCCGTGTTCTGCTGAAGGTTCACCCCGATCAGCAGACTGTCGGGGTACGACCTCCTGATGAGTCAGTGGAAGTCCGACGAAACAGTGTGGCACAGTCGAGCTTTTGAGTTGCCCGTTCGTTCAAAACGAATGGGCACTCAAAAGAAAACAAAAAGAAAATATAAACAAAATATAAAAATAAAAATCAAGACAAAATATAAAACAAATAAGAAAAAAAACAAAAGAAAGAAATCTACCTAAGATAGGCAAAAGACAAAAATCATGGCCATGTATCTTTCCATATCCTAGCGGACGATTCACTCTCGTTCTGCACATTTCGAGAGTGGTGCAGTGAGGCCCATAGCTGCCCGTTTTAAACGGGCAGGCACTGTCAAAGCACTGGGGCTTGAAATGCCCTTGTCACATCCAGGTGTGCCAAGTGGCACTTCATTTTAGTTCGTTTTTAGGTTTTTTTTTTTTTTTTTTTTTTTCCCTTTTCGTTGGCTTATGCCAACGGTCACAGCTCGTGGCTAGTCCACGAGTGTTGCGTTGAGGACCACGGTTCGAGTCCTAAGGGAAAAAAAAAAAAAAAAAGGGAAACAAAACAAAGGAAAAAAAAATCGCGATTTATGCGTGTCATCCTTCCGCAGGGGCCATGTTGAACCGCGCGCCCGATCTGGGTCGTGCAATCTGTGCGATCGGACGACCAGAACCGATCGCGCAGGCAGCGTTATAGCAGGGCAGCTCCAAAATGAGCTTAGCCCAGTAGGCTGGCATGTCAGATTCGATCCCGGTATCTGCCGGGTGAGAGTTTGGTGTGGTAACCTACTGGGCTAGCTCCTATTACGACAGTGATAGGAGCAACTCTCCTATAAGAAGAGCTTGGCCCAACCAATGTCCCCCGTTCCGCGGCCTTGCAGGCCCTGCCTGCTCATAGCCTCACAGGCCCGGCCTGCCTGCGGCCCTGCAGGCCTCGCCTGCTTGTGGCCTTGCATGCATGGATGGCCGGGTGACCTCAGTATTGGTCTAGCAACCCCCTGGCTCGGCGTCAACCCCTGCGGCCTAGAGGAAAAACTTCCTATTCCTTATGCGCCGCGGTCCTATACCCGGCACACCCCTCTTCTTAGCCTACCTAGGCCCTGAATTGCGCGGCTTAACAGCCGCGCGACTTTATTTTAGGTGGACTAGGTGTAGTTCTAGTCTTTCCATGACCGCGCACCACTGCGGCCTTATCGGGAACCGCGGACGGCAAGTCGTACTACTGACTTTTGTTGTTTCGATCAAACGTCGACGACGTCACACGTCAACGACGTCGGGCTCTAGGTCTCTCAGTTACAGGGTTGGTCCGAACAAACTTTGGCAACGTCAATCTCATCATGTTCCTCAACGAAAAAAGTCGGACAATATCCGACCTGAAAACCCTCGGGCAGAAACCCTCACAGACGTTTTTGTCCCGACACCGTGACCATCGGCCTGCTGCTTGCATCAATTGGACACCCGATGTGGTGTCTAGGCAAGTACACGGTTCACGACAATTGAGGTCGTGGGTGACGAGGGGGAGGGCGAAACCATACGGCCGTGCAAATCGTTTGTTGGTCTGGGTGTAGGGGCGGAAGACTAATCAAACCATCTAGTCGCTGGTCTTCTCCAAGATTCTCTAAAATCGGAGGTGCAACGTGAGTGTTGCGCTATCGAGAAACCGTGAGTTGTAGGGCTGAGTTAGAACGTCGACGAAGGAAAAGCGGGCTGGAGCGGAACAGCTAGAGCAAGCGCGAGGGTGAACCTGGACATGGGCCCTGACACGTGCATTCAAAACAAGTGGAAGCGATGGCGAAGCTAAGTAGGGACATGGCAGAGTGAAGAATGAAATTCTTGCCTGATCCTTGACGGAATCGGGCGAACCGAAGGTCGTAGCTGGGGTTTCAGGGTAGGGCGATCACGATTGCAGGCTCAGAGAGGCAACTAAGAGAGTGGATAGTGAGTTAGAAGAGAAAATGAGTGCACGAAGAAGAAGAGGAAAGTGACTATGGTAGAAGCGAAAAAAAACTAACTCACTCGTTTCTTAATGAAACGGGCGAATGGAGATCCGTTTTGGGAGGTTTTCGACGTTGCGAGACATTTGGCGGGCTTAGATTATTGGGTTGTGAAGCGATATGGCCACTGCAAACAATGAAAGCCGCACGGGAGAGTTGAGGTGTACAGGAGAAGGGCAAACAAGAGTTAAAAAGTCATATCTCACTCGTTCACCGACGAAAACGAGTGAGAAAGGATATTAAACTGAGGCTTGGGGCCGTTTTGAGTTGATTGGCTGCACCAGATTTTGAATGTGGGCGGCATATTTGCTAGTTTGAGGGAAAGAAGCTGCGTACGGGAGATTTTTAAGTAGCGTATGTATCTGACCCGACTCCGACGACAGGTTTAGTCTCATTTCGCACATTCGGAAAGTATCGGAGGTGAGGCCGCGTTGTTATAGATTGTGATCTCTTATCGCATTTTCAAAGATAAGATCCCCATCATGATGGTAGTCTCGATCTTACTAGCCGCCGGTTCTCAGCTGATGGTCATCATTGCGTTTGAGGTTTTGTTTTCGCACGCAATTGTTTGTGTTCGTCATGCATGCTAAGGGTTGTGTGAGTCCAGCCCGAAAGCCAACCAGGTGCATTGAAAAGAGAGGGAGGAAACAAACTCACCTTGTATAGTCACGATGTCGAGCACATCAGCCCCCGCCTTTTTGTCGTGAAGAGGTGAGAGCCCTCCCGACCATGTCACGCAGGAGTTTAATAAAAAGCAAAACAAAGAGACAACTTGGGGGACGACGCATAAATCATCCCACGAACCGTTGAGACGGTCGTGGTCGCGTCCTCCCTTCGCCGCTTTAGCTAGGTATGCCAACTATACATCTTGCGGTTCCCTATGACAGGATAGGTTCCCGCAGGGCACAACTTTCTTCCTTGAGGGGTTGTCACCACCCTTAGGGGTGTATCCCCACCAAGCTACTGACCCACGTGAGAAAGCATTTACATGCAATCACAGAGGTGAGTCAGTCGAGGGCGTTTGCTCGCTCGTTGTAGTATAGGTACCCGCAATTAAAACGCCTATGGAACCCGGGCGTCGTTCGTCACTTAGGGCGCTGATCTCCCAAAGGTGAAGCATACGTCGGTCGACTAGGACGGTCTCAACTAAACGTGAAAACCACAACTTGACTCGAGTCCCTTACATACAATACTCACATATATCTATCTATATATATATATATATATACATATATATATACATATATATATATATAACTTATCAAGGTGAACTCGCACAAACCCTTAATAAAGCAATACATATATATAAAAAGTCATCCTTTCAGTCAATCATCTCAGCAATCACCGTTGTGAAAACACAACATAATGTTTAATATAATTGATTTGGTCTGATGAAAAAATTATGCCAATATAGTCCTTCCTCGTCGTTGACGTAGCCTCAAAACTCAGAAAGCTTTCTTGTTGAAAACGTATAGAGAAAATTTCTTCAATCCGTTAAATTCACGTTTATAGTCAGATCTTTTTATGTCTGATTTCAGGGTCGTGTTTCATGTTGTCCTGTAAGACATAACTTAAAGTTTTCCTTATTTGTCTCTTACAAAAACATCTAAATGTAACTTCAAACCGATGAAATATATTTGTTTACTTTTTCTTTCTTATGTATTTACCCCTTAATGTCAAGGCATGATAGTGAAATTATCGGGGTAGTTTGAATTCTATCCGTCTGGCGGCCCTATCGACATGGAGTGTCTTTATTTTTGTTTTTTAGATTACCTGGTGAAGTCATAAGTCATATGACTTCCTCGACAAGATTAGTTCAAGTTTACGCGAGATGTTTATCTGAAAACCCAGTAAAGTTTTTAGAAAACAATGTCTAGTCCTGGTAAATTTGTCGTCCTCTGCGTGCCTGAGTCTCCAACAAATCCAATCGTGCAAGCTCATTGTCGTTGAATACCAGGGTCGCCATTCGTCTACCTCCCATAACTCTAACAATACGAGTATCATAGAGAGAGGTCATCCGCGAGGCTAGTCTCCACACTATGACCCGAAGAGGCCGACTAAATCCAGATAAGTATCGAGTCTCTGTGTCCCGGATCCGGACGACGCCGAAACGCCTACCGAACGAGGTATCTTAACACTCACAATGACTCGAGAAAGACATTGGAGGTTACTCGCGCGATGGAGTTTGAGCCGTATTGGCCCGGACATCCGTGCGAGTGTTAGGGAAAAATCCATTGCGATTCCGAAGTATCCCGATGAAGTCGATCCACTGGGTAGTACTGTCATCTCGAACCTTTAAAAGCCGCTCTGCTCCTCTGATTAAACCATCATCGTGTGCGTCGCGAACGAGAAAATATATGGCCAAGGTAAAATCTCGTCGTCTGTCGTCCATCTGCTCACAAAGCGAACCACAATTAAGAGTTGATAAAAAAAAACAGTTGGCGCTCCTCGCGTTTGAACTCTGCCACAGAAAAAACAATTCGTCTGAAGTGCCAAAATTTATCATCTGGCGCCCGACGATAATAGTGAACATAGTCGAAAGGTCGGTGTTGCTCGTTAAAATGCAGCAGGATAACTAAGAAGAATCATTTCACTTCGGAAATATTCTCGGTGTATCGCCCCGATCTTTTGCTGTGCCGAACCATCAAACATGCATCCTGAAAGTCTCGTCGAGCAACGAACCTATATCGAATAATATCTCATCTATAAGCAATACTGATTAAGTAACTTCTTGAAGGACGCCTCAAGTTTCCTCGTCATAATCGTGGTTTGTCCCTTGCGGGAAACATGACAAACGGATCGTATATTAGCCGTTTTGTTTGCATCAAGCCGATCACGTTGTCTTCAGAGCTTGTCATCCATTCTCTTGCCTCCTCACGCGTATGAAAGAAAGCTATTATCACCGACTCGGATGTCATCTATAAAATTCATACAATTTCTGTCAAAAAGATTGCAACTCGGCCAAAGTGATGTGATTTTTTTTTATTTTATTTTTTTACAACTAATTTATTCTATGCTTCAAGGAGTCGTTGCAGATAACCCAGCCGGTTCCAATAGGTGGCTATGTCAAGCCTTTCTCTTCCGGGATTTTCAAAGCGATTCGCTTGAATTTGCTCGATGAACTCGATTTCATCGAACGGATCTATACGGGCATTGTAGTACAGAATGGGTCACAAATACATCCATCTTATCTCATGATCGAAATGAATCTGCAACTCACTATCCTCGTATCCGAATACTATGCGTAGGTTATCCCGGCCCGACCGTCGAATTCGGTCGAAGCTTGGCATTGTAGTACAGAATGGGTCACAAATACATCCATCTTATCTCATGATCGAAATGAACCTGCAACTCACTATCCTCGTATCCGAATACTATGCGTAGGTTATCCCGGCCCGACCGTCGAATTCGGTCGAAGCTTGGTTCAAAAATTTGTTGGTAAGTCGAGGTAATAAATAAAAAAGTTTGCGGTGGGTTTCTTGCCATGCCACGATCCATCCTTAACTTCCATCCCGAAGGGAACACGAAGATCAGTTCGTAGACCATTCGACCAACTTGTTCTAAAATTACACATCGCCTCTCTGCCTGAACTATGTATCTCGCGACAGCCTCCCTGCTTGGAAAGAGCATGATGATGACGGTTACCGAAGGCATCTGAAAACGATAACATGGGTAGTTTTTATAAGAAATATAACAGATTTCCTTGGATATTTTTCTAAATTCGTTACTAATTTCACAATGAGTCAGTAATGTAGACGCTCTCTGATTTCATATGCCTCATCATCGAATGCATCTACAGAAAAAATGTTTCGTCCAAAAGATATCAAATATATTGGCCCTTATCCGCCTTATGTGGTGAAGTAGATAAAAAGGACCTTGTCGATCGTTCAACCATTGAAGAATGTGAAGGAACATCAATCTGATTTATGGAGCGTCTTCCATGCTGGGATTTGACTCGTAAATCGCAACAAAATTCATGTCCCGAAAGTCATGAGTTTGAGTAGGAGGTGCAAAGCCATACTGCACCATGTGCACCTCATGCTCTACCAAGAAAATGTAACTTCTTGGAGAGTTTCTTACGCTTCTATCCCATAATCGTGGCTCGTCTCGTTTCGTAAATATTTTGTGCGGGTTATAGATCATTCGTCATTTCCGTATCATGTCGGTGCGAGAGCTTGTCGACACTGCTATCCAATTCATCGCCGCTTCGTGCGTATGGAATAACCAAATGATCACTGCTCTCCTAAACATCTGGATGACAGAATAATCACTTTGTCAAAAATAATCCTATCTGTATTATTATCTTTACCCGTACCCTTTTTCTGGACCGTGATTCTTATGTCACGGTTTAGCCGCGAGAAGTAGTGCCTATTCACACTTCTTCTGACACTAGTAGGTACATGAACTGAGCTTTTTCTGACACTAGTTCCCTATGCGTTAGTGACACCTAAGGTGGTCTCAAAGGGGTATTAAATTCCAGTACTTTCCCTGTATAAAGATACAGGGAAAAGTCAACTCCGATTCCTAGCTGTCATGCGTCCCACTCTCTAGAAAGTGGTATGAAGTACTCCTCCTCCTCGCCCGAGCCAAAAGCTCGGATCTCAGAAGTCGGGTCGTCTCCATTGAATCGGCAAAGCATTCCCCTGTTAAAACGGTCCACTCCGGGTCGATAACAGGGCCGACTCCTAAAACAACGAACCCCCGCTCCGAATTTCCTCATAGAGTGAAAGAGCTCTGGACTCAAAATCAGATCGACTACGCTGGACCTCTGCACGAGGGAAAAACTTAGACGAATTATAAATACAGAGAAGGAAGGAGATAGAGTCGAGACTCGTTCGGACAGGAAATAGGTCGAGAGGGTCATTTGGGATAGAGAGGGAACCTCATGGATAGCTAAATTTGTTCACTCTCTTTCTTTATTCTTTCGAAGTTCCTTTTTCGACTCATGTTATCTTCCTTTCCGTAGTCTGATTGTTACTTTGTCAAGCAAGTGATGACATCGCAGTGAAAAGTAGAGAAAGCATTCAACATTTTTACCATTTCAATTAGTATGACTTAAATTCCTTTCTCAGCACATTTCTCTTTTCACATACCTGCATACAAGTCAAAGTCAACATTCAACGAGTCCAACCACGAATGCATCGCCCAAGTCAGACCCAAAGTCCGACACAAACAAGCCCCGTCACACTTTCTTTCCTTTCATCCTTTCCCTGAGCACCCAAAAGAAAAGAGAAGATTCATATAGCGTGACGGTGCACACAGGTGTGAGGGATCCTTGCCAACCACTGACCTTGAGTAGCAAAAGTTCGACTTCGACCTCGCTTAAGTAAAAGAAGTTAAGTAATCGACGCACCTCGTCGAAGGAACTGCTCCCTCATGTATAAATTGCGCAAGTTACTAGTCCCGATTGGTACCCAACTCACGAGTATTTCTTCCGACAGTCCCAAACGCGAATGTGGCAAGTCCCACGAGTCCCAACTAGTTTCAGGCGGCCCCACGTCTGTGCCAAATAATACCAAGTGGTCTGCATTGGTACCAACTGGTACCAAGCAGTTCGTGGCGATGCCCACTAGTGTCAAGTGGTCCCAGGCAGTCTCACGTCCTCCTTTTTCACTTCTTGATGATGTTGTTTGTCAAAACAATCTCTCATGGCTCTCACAAAAAATAAAGAATCACTCTCCCTTTGCCGGTACCGCCTGATTGACTTACGTGTCCCACCGGTCCCACCTGGACAATGCACGATGTCCCGCCCTTTTGCTGACGAAAAAAAAAAAAAAAATGTCACTCCCTCACTAGTTCCCACCCAAGAACGGTGTTTACTGACGTTGCCGCCGAAGGCCAGCATGTCCCTTCCACTTAGTTCCTCCTGACGGCCTTGAATTTCGACAGCAATACGCTGCCAAAATTATTACCGTTGGAGCTGAAAACATTCAGCAGCACTTTCCCACAAAAGTGGGAAATAACTTACCGTAGGTTTCTTCCGCCTGGTGCCGCTGCCAACAGCCTAACCATCGCTGCTTATTGCCGTAAAAATTTGGCAGCACCTCCCTACATGAGTGAAAAAAACGGTTTGCCGCAGGTCTAATCCACCGGTACTGCTATCAACAGCCTTGTCGTCGCTTACCCATTGCTGTAAAATTTTGGCCAGCATTTTCCCACTAAATTGGAAAAAATAGTTGGCCAAAATTAATAAAATTTGAGCCCAGGCCCAAATTTTACTGTGTCGTATCGCCATAGTCCCATAGCGTCTCTGGGTCAGTCCCGTGGGACCAGCACCAGCCAAAGGGGAGGGAAGCAGAGTGTTCCCTGCCTTGGCTATGACTTCCCAACTCCTCGCCTTGCGCTCCTACGCAGACCTCCAGCCTCCTCCCACGTTGCCTTAGGCAGCACCTCCAGTAGCTCAGTAACACTCAAGTATGCTCGTCACACACTGGCAGCACAAATGCTTTGTGTGGCAGTTGGAGACAGCTGCCTGTTTTATAGTGGTTGAGGAGGGTTGGACGTCATTCCATCCCCCAAGCAAAATTCTGGGCTCATAGTGAGCCCTTGATCATGCCAAGATCCAGGGTTAACTGTGGTCGCACCACAGCCACAGCCTTAGTGAGGGCAGTTTCTTTAACTGCCCTCGTTTTCTTTTTCGTTTTTTTTTCCCCCAACTATCTCGGAATTTCACGAGGTAGCTGAGCTTTTGTCATTTTTAAAAATGTTTTTCTTTTATTTTTCTGATAAGAGGTTGGAAAGATACAACCCCTTTCAGTTTGATGTACCTGAACCCTTTTTCCAAGGCAGATACATCGGCGAAAAGGTTGTACTCAACCTTTATCCTTCATGACCCCTCAGATTTCAGGCTCCCTCTAAAAACGAGAGCCTGACAGTTACCTCTGGCATCTTCTGCCAGAGGTAGCACCACGTTAGGACAATTGTCCTCACACGAATAAAGAAAAACAAACTAAAATAAAAATAAAATTAAAATTAATCCTAACTATACTTCACTCGGCCCTTACCTCAACCAGGTGCATGTTGTTGCATGCAACTGCCGCACTTTATTTTCCTTTGCCCCTCCACTGAAAACGGGGAGGGTAGTTGTCAAATTGGGAGAGGTAGGACCTCCCCTCCCAACTCCCTCGTTTCTCCCTCTTCAACCATCTTTCTATCGTGCGAGTATTGTGGGCCGCGAGATTTAAGATCTTGCGGCCACAACAAGTTGTTTCAAAAACGAAGTGGGCGTCTTTCTGCTCCCACATAGTCTAAAAGACTGTTCTTTTCCCTTGTAAGTTTCACGAGGCAGTTGCCTCGTTGCTTTTTTTTACAACAGTTAAAACCCCTCCCCGTTTCACGAGACGTGGGGGGGGGGCCTTCAAAAAAAAAAAAAAAACTAGCATACCTTAGTATTGGTATTTTCGCCAACTGTCGAAACGCAAACCGAAGTTTGAGCCCCGTTGCAGAGACGTCAGCCATGCCAACCATGTCAAACCCTCTTCCGATGTTCATGCAACGAGATGTCGTTGGCGGCTCATTCATTCAGTTTCGGAGCCACTAACGACACGTGTGAATGTTTAGGAAGAACGTGGAAATATACGTTCAATTTTGCTCATCCTATCGTGGGAAACAGCAAGGCGGGGCCAACCGCAAGTAAGTCGGTGACTACCCCTTTTCTTTCTCTCTCTCTCTCTCTCTCTCTCTCTCTCTCTCTCTCTCTCTCTCTCTCTCTCTCTCTCTCTCTCTCTCTGTATAATTCAACGTTGTAGGGTAGATTCATTTGATTTTGCTTAACTTATCAATGGGAGCACAGTGATGTCATTTACAGTTGTGGACTTTTGCCCGTTCGTTTTCGATGAACGGGCGCCTTTTAGTACCTCGTAGAAGGTCATCAGAAAAAGAGAGAATCTGGAAAAAAAAAAAAAAAAAAAAAAAAAAATCTAACGAGTTAAAAAAAAAACTCTACAAACAAAACAAAATCAGAAAAATCATCTTACGTGGAATAAAACGGCTGCCCGTTTTCAACGGGCGCCTGTTGTTTCTTCTAGGCACACTCAAGCCTACTGCCTACTTCCTTAAGCGTCATCTGGCGTAACTTTTTTTTTTTTTTTTTTTTTTTTTTTTTTCCAGTAAAGAAGTCGTTGGCATAAGCCAACGACCACAGCTTCAAACACCATGTTTTGTTGGCGTTTCCTCCCCTTCACGATATGCAGACCTGAGTTTGATCCCCACGGGAATCGGAAAAAAAAAAAAAAAAAAAAAAAACTAGATCATTTAGCGATTTACGCGTGTCATCCTTGCATAGGGGTCATGTTGTAGCTGCGCGGCCATTTTCGGTCGTGAGATCTGTAAATCTCGCGGTCGAAAATGATCGCATTTCATGCTTTGACAATGGATTGCTCCAAAAAGGAGCTAGCCCAGGCAGAGTATCGTGTGGCTCGATCCCAGCATCAGCTGAGTGAAAGTTCAATGTGGTACCTGCAGACCTGAGTTCAATCCCCACGGGGATCGGAAAAAAAAAACTAGGTCATTTCGCGATTTATGCGTGTCATCCTTGCATAGGGGTCATATTGTAACTGCAAAACGGCCGTGAGATCTATAAATCTCGTGGCCGAAAATGGTCGTGCTTCATGCTTCGATGAATGGGTTGCTCCAAAAAGCAACTAGCCCAGGCAGAGTATCGTGTGGCTCGATCCCAGCATCTGCTGGGTGAAAGTTCAATGTGGTACCTACTGGGCTAGCTCCTATCACGAGAGCTATCCCTGCCGCCCTTCCATTTGCAGGGTTACAGCTCCGTAGGCCGCCCACCCCCTGGCCTAGGCAGGTGCAGTCTGCCTATCCCCTCCAAAGGCAGGTCACCCTGCCACCCGACGAGCTGGGCTTGGTCTACTCTAGGTAGGGACCGACAATCCACCCCTTTTGACACTGAATTTGCCCATGGACCCCCAACAGGCCGTCCGCTTTAAAATGACACAGTACTTTGGCCGTGTTAGCCCTTCTCATCGTCGCCACACCCTTGGCACGGCTAATGTTTTGTCTTTCTAGTCCTGAATTGCGCGGCTGTTAAAACAATATTTTATTTGTGTTTTCATTGTCGTCTCTCTTTCTGGCCTCGTTTCGGAGTAAGAGTGTCCGGTTACACCGTCTACTCTTGTCGTTATGTCTGTCGGAAGATAGACGGCTGCATAATTAGATTTCTTCAATCGCGGACGAGTCAAAATATATTTCAACGGTGTTTCCATTTCATCAGACCAAATCTTTTCAAAATAAAATTTACTTCATAAATCGGACATCATCCGACATTAAAAAGACAGGGCATATACCCTCGTCAAGGTTTTTGTCCCGACAATGACACCGATCGGTAGTTGGAGAGTTTTGAATCTTATGGGCAAGCGGGGTATGACCGTTCTTAGTTGGTGGAGCATTTTTTCTGAAAGCGTTAGCATATCAAAGAGTTCCCCTCTAGTTGAAGTTTTGTGAAGTACGGGGGGGCTCAAATATTTACTTTGGTCGTGACCAACTGTGTTGACTGCTGCTCGACAGGTTGTTTGGGGTTGTTGCCTCTAAAGGTTCGGGTGTATTGTTGCGGACCATTGTTTTTTGCTAAGCTGATATTTGTTGCCTCATTAATCGAAGTTGTCATTGAGGACCACTGTGTTTGATTAAAAGATTGTTGTTTTGTTGGAGGTACATGCCTACAACTTACGTATTGCGTAAGGCAAGGTTTTGATTGAGGAGGGGGATTAGGGTCTGGCCCAATCCTCAGCGGCATGTGGGTAGCGAAAGTGTTGCTGGATTATGTGTCACARAGTGTGCGGCAYGAWTACTGTTCTTATGGCTACGCTCTGGAAAGGTTGCTATCATCTTGTCCTCGGATCTAAATCTATTGTTGCGAATTGGAAGGTCGTCAAGGAGTCAAYAACTGACAGTTTGACTTTAGTCGACTAAGTTRYTGCGTGTTTTGGCTACCATTACGGGGCCCTCGGGCGTCTGAAGGATTCAAGGCCCTCTCATGCGAGTCTGAGTGTAACTCTTTTGGATCAGAGTGACTCAACTTCTCTCCTTCCTCCCTTCTTATTCTAAGTGTAGTCTATTGGTTTTGAGAGGAAGGTGACAGGCGGAKTTGCAACCCGTAATCCGTGTCAARGCCTCTRTGAGAGGTTTACCCACCGATTGCGGGAGCTCTGCTGGAACCTAGGCAAGGTTCTGGAGGCAAGGAACTGACAGGTATACCCGCTTCTGTCTATAYCAGCCCACTATATCTTTGTTTGAYTATGTCCTTCTAGTTTGTCTGATGTGTATTCATGTGTTCCCTTATAATTTTGTTTCTTTTCAAAATTCAATCAGACTGAATGGAAGGAAAGCATGTGTAAATCTCAAGTTTTTTTTWTTTTTTTTGACTGAAAGCACACTAAGGGATAAACTGAAGGAAGGTGGGAGGAATACGGTCTTGCATGCGTTTGACCAGGACTTTAAGGYTGGAYATTGTTTCTAAGCTGAATGACCCAATATTGTGTTTAYTGCTTATTTTYTGAAGGACCAAACATTATTTCTAAGCTGAATGACTTGATAGCTATGTTTAATTATGAGGGTTTGTCTGACTGGTCTTCGAGACCAAGCATTGTTTTTAAGCTAAATGGTTTGGTTTATTTGTTTCTTGTGGGGTTTCTCACTGAGGTTGGGTTGAAAAGTTAAGCTTCTTGCTTTGAGTGACTTAAGATGGATTRAACATTATTTCTAAGCTGAATGGTTCATTCTCTTGTTTAATTTTGAGGTAGGYTTTTTGTGGAAGGCCAGACATTGTTTTTRAGCTAAACGGTTTAGCCTGAAGCAACTCGCAAATGAAAACAAAGKATAACAGGAAGTATCTAATTTATATTTGYATGTGAACRTAAAGTTGGATATTGTTTCTAAGCTAAATGGTCCAACGTTAAGCCATATCACTAAGGAGAGAAGAAAAAGTAAACGTATAATTGGAAGTAACTTGGGCAAGTAGAGCATTGTTTCTAAGTTGAATGGCTCAGTCCCCTGCCCATATTTCTTTTCTGTGAAGATAAGTGAGAGAGTTATTAACTCTTAGATACTAAATAGCTCAGGGCGACTAGACATWGTTTCTAAGCTAAATGGTTCAGTCATACACCCAAGAGAAGAAAAAAGTAGTTGTGCAACMTGTCCGTCTATAATTCTACGGCATGCTWGACATTGTTTCTAAGCTGAATGGTCTAGCGTCATGCAATATGTAAGTTCAGTATYGGGCATAAATCATCTAACGGCTTTATGAACTATTTTATGTGAAATAATTTGGGGCTTGGTGAGAGTATTTGTCCATTGTGGTATGGACTTGCATGTGGCTGAGTGTGAGCTCTACTTAGTTCGAGTTTCATTTTGATAGGTAGTTGCTTTAGTTGCYYGACAGGATTTATTTGACTTTCTAAGGAGTTAGTTAAATTGTCTTAGTGAGAACTGAAGACTTATTTCAAGTTTTTATTTGACTTAGTACAAATCAAGGAAGTTTACTTCTCTAAAGGAGATGTTGCCAAAATTTTTACTAATTCAGGAAGTTATACAAAATATGACCCTCTGGAGTTGAGGACCATTTTAGTTTTCATATTTTGATGAGTATAAATTCTAAAAATGTACTTTTCTCACAAGAAGCGTTGCCCATTTTTTTCTTAGCTTTGAGGAGTTAGATTATATTTTAATAGGAAAAATTATGGCGATCCACCCTGTATAAGGGAGATGCTGTTAAAAATTTTATTGGACACTTGTTYAGAGGCAGATTTAGATTTAGTTATAGGTAGAAATTGAATGGAGTGCGTTATGAGGATTCACTTTCCATATGTTTATAGTCTAGCCTTGGGAATTGACATRTCTTGTGTTACAGGTCGGTTGCCGATTCGTCAGTTTACGACTCAACTCTAACTCACTTTCACCACTKMATSTAGAAGCTTTAGCTCATGTGGTTTTAATTGTTTCTTTGAGTTTTCAACTKTACTTTTATTGAATGGTCATTTATAGGGATACTGAGTATTTTATTAATATGGASGGTTGGACAAAGGGTGAGACTTGTATGGCTAAAGTSAGGGGTATGTGCGCACAACGGAAAATTTTTCCAGAATTAAATAATCATTCTATAGTAAAATCACAATCTTAATTCTAAATTTTCATTCCATCTTAAAAAATGTCATTCCAATTTTAAGATTTTTTATTTTACTTGCAAACTTTCGTTCCAAGAATATGGTATCCCTTCTTATTTGGACTGCATACTAGAGATGGAATGAAAGTTTTGATGAGTYCATTAAATGTTTTAATTGGACTTTCATTCTAAGTAAGGATTTCTTGTTATAAATAGGTTAATCCAATCTAAATTATAAGATATTTGTTGTAGTAAAATAAAAATTTAATTAAAACATTCATAAACTCGTCCAGACTTYCATTCCATCTTGAATAAATACATGTAGTTGGAAGGGAAAACTCATATTTAGACGGGAACTTATCAAATAAAACTRAAAATTTTAGAATTKGACGAASATTGGAATGATAATTTATAAATATGAAGGATTTTTTTTTTTTATGGAATGTTTTTTTAACTTTCATTTCTYGTGGAAACTTATCTGCGTGGTCTACTGTGACCATGCGTACGGGTTGAGCGGATTTTGCGTTTGAGAGACAAGAGAGATCCCTTTTTGCCTTTTGTTTTTTATAATTATTATAGTTGGACGTTGAAGTATGTGGCAGCCATCAAAGTYAAAGTCCTTGGCTTGTCTCCAAGCCTCCAATGTTTGAAGCTCGTTTTCATGGTCATAAGGGAAGACTGTCACGACAGGCCAAAACCTGTCTACCATCCACTCTTCGCAGGGTGCAGAAAAGGATGTGGTTCACGATCGCCTCAGCGGTTGTCTAGCGTCGAGAGATTC
Source organism: Chara braunii (assembly GCA_003427395.1). NCBI lineage: Eukaryota > Viridiplantae > Streptophyta > Charophyceae > Charales > Characeae > Chara > Chara braunii. The sequence goes on along the minus strand of BFEA01000201.1, from coordinate 2,194,352 downwards.
ACCTCTTAAGGCGCATGTCAACCAACACCTCAGTGTCGAATGCGACCCCCAAAATCACTAARAGTCACGCGATTGTGAGTACTGCATAGTACGCCATCACTGAGATTGTGAAGGTYCAAAGACGTTATTTGACAAAATGTTTAACTAAAGGGAAAATAACTTGATGAGCRAAAGAGAAGAGAGACATGCATTTCGCCAAACAACCTTCGTCAACTCTTGCGTTTCAACGATCCTCGCCCGACGAGATCTTGACAACGGACGGACGAAACGACGAGCAAAGCTCAAGGACACATGCATTCACATCATTGTTGGCCAAGCACATGCAACAACCATCTATTCACTCATACATCCACAAATAGAAAGGAGATTAGTATAAACACTTGCTCAATTGAAAAGAAAAATCGAAATTTCGTCATTCAACATAACTCCAAATATAAATGATGAAGAAAAAAAAAAATCTCTGCTCTCGAGTTATGATCCCAGTTTATCCAACCAGCCATCAACACACCTCACCTTGTTCGAGCACTGACGATCTCGCCCACCATGTACCCAACACTAAACCCCAACAATCATCATCCCGTCTGCTTAACTACAACGTGGATTCGCTAGGATCATGCAGTCCATCGCAGCGATCCAACACGCAATCCTACAAAGTTGCAGCTAACTCGTCAAGACTTTCCAACTTACTGATCTCCACATCATTTAACTACCACTCCACCCAAGTTGGCCGATATATTGCGATAAACAAAAACGATGTACTTGCGAGATTTATAGTTGCGAAAGGGAAGGGAAGAGATTCAAAAGAATAATGAAACGAGAGAAGAGGGGACTGTTGAGAAAGGGAAAGGTTTGCGAGAGGGTCATGTTGATTTCCGTAGAGTACTTCGTCAATCAGACCACAATGTGAGAAGTTGAAAGCCTCTTTACACGTTGTTGTTTGACTTCTATAATTACTTTGGGGATTAGCGGGGTTTTTCTACCTATAGACGAAGATAGAAAAAAAGGTTGTGAAAAGCAGCATGGAACAATACCAAAATTAAATTGAAGCAAGAAGAAAGATGAAGCGCACAAAGGAGAAAAAAATAGTTACAATTTGTCGATAATGGTGCGAAAAAAAAAAGTTAGCAGAGTTAGAAAATATTGCATGCAAGAGCACAGGGAAGAAGGATGCATGCACACAAGATTAGAAAGGTACCTAAGCAGTTATGCGAAATATTTGTGAATCTGCGCGTAATTCATAAAGTCGAACTTAAATTGAAAAGTCGAAAGAAAATTTTGTGCGCAAAATCTAAAACACGTGAATTTCTACATCTATTTCTATTGCATCATACATCGACAAAAATTACGGAGCTTGCAGGAGCACCTCTAAAATGTACATGCGCAAAGAAAAGACTTGTTGCAAAATAACCCAATGGGCACCCGTGATTTCCAGACTTCAAGAAGAACATGAGGAAAAATATTTATGAGTGCGCTCGCTAAGGGGCACATAAATCCTACGTAGAAGTATAACAAAATACAATGAAAATTTTAAATATTACAAAAACGAAAAGTTGAGATTGACCAACATGTCCCATGCATCAAGGTTCATCAAAGACAAAACCTGTGAACAATGAGAGGCCAAAAAAAACACGACCGAGACGCCCTCAACCCGACATCACTATCCATTGAAAATGCAGCCTGGACTTCATCCCACTCATGAAAAGAGAGAAGTGCCAATGGTGGCAAGCTATCTTTCCCATTCCTCTGAATGGGAACCTCTTGATCCCCCATTCGGGGTGTACACTCAGAGTCCGTGTCACTTCCTGAGACTGCAGCAGGGGTAGAAGTTAAAAATAAAACACACTCCTGTTGTCCGAACTTTCAGTCCCCTTCACCCTCTCTTCCACCCTCTTCATCCCACTCATGAAATGGGAGAAGTGCCAATGGTGGCGAGCTCTCTTCCCCAATTTGGTGTGTGTACACGCGGGTTCAGTGTCACTTCGTGAGATTGCAGCGAGGAGTAGAGGACCTTTGTTTCTCGCTCGGCAGTCCTTCATATATCATCGACACCCTTCTTAATTTCCACATCAGTTGAGGGCCTCACTCGGGGTGTGCACTCGGATCCACCACCACTTCGGATTTTTTCGACCCTGTTCGTCCCTGGTTCAGGGTGCACACTCAGATTTAGTGCCACTTTGTGTGAGAGTTTCGGCCTTGCGACCATACTCCCCAGGCGGGCACTCGATGGGCTAGGGTGGCCCAAATCCGGGGCAATCATCCAGTAATGGAAAAATCAAGGAGAGAATTTGGCTATACGCTGGGACATCCGTAGGTCAAAGTTCAACAAAAAAAAAAAGAAGGTATCAAGCCACCCTTAAAACTGGGATATAATTGGTCGATAAGATCTCTATTTAATATAATATAAATTCATGAGGTACAACGACGACCCTTGTTTATGCTCGACAGTCCATAAACCATAAAATTAAGAAGGGTGTCGGTGATTTACCGACTGCCGAGCGAAAAACGAAAGTCCTCGCTCCATGTGTATACCCGGTGCCGAGTCCCACTCCCACTTACGCTTATCGGCGATTTCTGGTCGTTGATCTTCCAAATCTGCGGTCAGAAATCGACCGCTCGGGTAAGTGGGACTTGGCCCCCGGATCTGGAATCATTTCAACCTTCCTCTACCCTATTCATATAAAAGATTTGGACCATTTCTTGATTTATGCGTGTCATCCTTGCGCAAGGGCCATGCTAGTCTTCTCTGTATTGCTCCAATTTTAACAAATGGCCCGAAGGACAGTGTCACTTTCTCGAGACTGCGGCGAGGACACTTGTTCCCGGCGAATTCCTTCTTGACTTTCATTTTATTTAGTTGGGGGCCGCGCGAACGCGTGCCCCCGCTACCACAAATAATGCCGTAGTAACACCTCCGTGGGTGTGACTTAGGCCAGGCGAATCCCGTAGTGCAATGGGAATCCCTGCAACCTAGGCCATCCGCCTTTCTGATCACGGATGAGCCCCGGCCAGGTAAGTATGCTAAATAGAGAAGATTTGCGATTTATATAGTAGCGCCGAGGAGCACCCGGTGTCGTTCTGAGGTTCTGGGAAGTGAACATGGTTATGGGAAGACCACGCACTGCGCTACTCTGTGGGAGCACTGCTGCTCTAGTTCGGTGACACTGACACTCGCCGCGTATGCGCGCGGCGGCGGACGGGCAACACTGCGCGGGCTCTTTCTTTCTTTTGGTTTCAGTTTTTTTCACTTTGTTGTTATGTTTTTTTTCATAACTGGCGGTATTTTATTGATCTCATCCGGGTTCGAACTCATGCCGTATAGCCAAACAGGTGTGCCTATCGCGTTCAGCCACATGTGGTGGGTGAGTGCACTCTTTCGACGGGCTGCCAGCGAACCACCCCCTCCTTCCACCTCAGAAAACATAAGGGAAGACCCTCCTGGTTGCGCTCTTTTTTCTTTTTTCGTGCTTACGGGCCTCGCTCGGCTACTCTTCATTTCGACACGTATCTGGACTGTGTTTATGCACTAGATGCACAGTCCAACTGATCCAAGAATTTGAACGCACACGGAGCACTCACAGATCCAGATCCATTTCGAATCGAATGTTTCGAATCGAATGTTCTATAGGGCCTCGCTGCACTACTCTCTCCAAATGTGCAAAAAGAGAGTGAATCTTTCGTTAGAATATGGAAAGATACACGCCCATGAGTTTTGTCTTTTGTGCATTTTTCAAGAGGAGTGCAGCGAGGCCCATAGTGTAGTGTAGTGGAGCGAGGGAGGGAGGGCACCCTGCCAGGACAGGACAAGATTGTTCTCGCATAGCACAATGATAGACCCTGCGCTCTGGTCGTGCTAATGAAAGGTGTGAACCTGGTCTAAAATCCGGCCAGGAACGCGCTAGAATAGCTCAGTAATAGCGCAAGCTGTAGACCGGGCTCCGCTTGTGCTTTGTCCGTCCTCAGCAAGCGTGGATTTGGAGCTTGCAAACTGACTGACTGACTGACGGTACCCTCTGTCTACCTTCTTCCCCCGAATACAACGCTCGGTCATTATAGCTGTATCTAGACTGCAAGATGCCTCAAATACAGCTATAATGACCGTGCGTTGTATTCGGGGGAAGAAGGTAGCAGATCGACGGTGAGAGCCGCTCAATTCCACAGAAGAATGGAAAATGGAAATGGTACCTCAGTCGCTGGAAAGGAGGGTACGGGGACAAAGGGGCTCGATGCAGTGATCGATGGGCTCAAAATGTGCGAAAAGGAGAACGCATCTTCCTGGAAAGCGTGGCAAAATGCAGGTGCCATATTTTTGTCTTTTTCACATTTGGTGAGTGGTGGGGCGAGGGCGAAAGACGGGGAAACGAACAAGGAAAAGGGCGGAAAAACACGAGGCTCGAGGAAACCCTATGCCTGCCTCTGCCTGTTGAACCTCACCCCGCCGCCTGCCCTAAGCTTCTGCGTCCATTCCCGGGGCGAGGTCCCACTTGCCCGGCCGGATTGATCGTTTTCTGGCCGTGGATGTTCACAATTGACGGTCGGAAAGGGAGAATCTGGCTTAGCGGGACGTCGCCATCGCTCTCACTTCGTCTTCTCTCCCTGGTTTGTTTGCTTGTTCCATACGACCTCTTCGTTTCCTCGTTTGCTCCAACGACATCCTACCTTAGGCTGGCCATTGAACAACAACTCTAGTCCTTTTCTTTTGCCATAGCCGTCTAAAGATGACGGGGAAGAAGATTAACATGCAGCATGCGCGCGCAAAGATGACGCTAAAAAAAAATATATGATACTCACACATCCCGAGACATCTCTCACTCCCACCCTCACTCTCTCTCTTTGTCTCTGTATGTCTGTCTGTCCGTCTGTCTGTCTGTCTGTCTGTCTGTCTGTCTGTCTGTCTGTCTGTCTGTCCGTCTCTTTCTCCCTCTCTCTCTCTCTCTCTTCCCCCCCTTCCTTTCTGCTTCTCTCTCTCCCTCTCCCTCTTTCTCTCTCCCTCTCTTCCTCTCTCCCTCTGTCTCCCTCTCTCTCCCCGTCTCCCACTCTCTCCATCCCTCTCCCCGTCTCTCTCCCTCCCTCCCCCCTTTTCTCTCCCTCTCTCTCTGCTCTCTTCCACCTCTCTCTCCCCTTCTCTCCCTCTCTCCCCCTCTCTCTCTCTCTCCCCTCTCTCCCTCTCTCCCCTCTCTCCCGCCCCGTCTCTCTCTCTCTGCGTGCGTGTTTTGTGTCTGTGTGTGTGTGTGCGCGCGCGCGCGCGCGCGTGTGTGTGTGTGTGTGTGTGTGCGCCCAATGTTTGTGTTTTCCTGTTCTAAATCGTGCGCCAGCAGGTGGGCGGCTACGAACGAGAGGAAGGGAAATTATGATACCTCTCATACCAACACTGTGTGGTACAAACCTTCCCCTTTGGGTTAGGTTAGGGAGAGGTACGGACCTGTGATGAATCTAGGTGGTGTGCCATTGAAACTGTTTATGACGGCCGAGCGCCCCATCTCTTCTTCCTTTTCTCCGTGGAAGCGCACTCCCCTGCTGCATGGCGAGGGGATTTGGGCTTGTCTACCAATTTGGCTGGATCCCGCATCATCATCGGCAACCGGAGAGGACGAAGATCGACGCCTAGGAAATGAGGAATCGAGCTTGTTACCTCAAAATACTAAGTAGCTGATCTTGGAGAGAGTTCATGCGCTGGGAGCGAGTAGAGGAGAGGGGGGGGGGGAGAGAGGGGTGGAGAGAGGGGTTAACGCTTATCGTCATTTATTCAGCGGGTGTGGCCGTGAGGAGTACTGTTCTCAAAGAGGTTATGGCGACATCTTTGCTCTGGAGGCAAACTGATCTTGCATCTTTGTTCGCTGGTCGAAGGATCCGATGGTACCGCGGCCGGGGCGGGCAATTGCACGGGCTTATTATTGATTGATCGAGTTGAGCTGGCAATTGACCTCTCAACCTCTTAAGCAGTGCTGCGTGTGAGCGTGAGAGGGGCGATCCGTCTTGATGTTGTGGCTGATTGCGCGATGAGTGAGCGTGATCCGAGGGTGCTAACCGGGAAGGAAGGGTTACCCCACACCGCCAGAAGATATGTCCAGCTTCAGTAATGTGACTTGCAGGTACTGGGCGGCCTCAGGGAAATGTTTCCTAGGGGAGCAGTGCAACTTCGCGCACAACCTGGAAGAGAAGGGGGATGGAGGGAAAACCGTACCGAAGAAGGAGAAGGCTTGTAAGGAGTTGCTGCTGACCGGATACTGCAAGGACGAGAACAATGGGTGCGAGTTTAACCATGACATAGTGGGGGTGACTCGCTCTGGGCCACCTCCCGCTCCGGCAGTGTCCGCTTCTTCCCCGAGCAACAAATTGTCCACATCTCGAGCAGCCAGCAGCAGTGGTGGTGGTGGTGGTGGTGGTGTTGGTGTGTGGGCTCCTGCCTCCGCAGCTAACCGCAAGGTTCTGTTACCTATCTCCGCGCCAGTGTTTGTGCCGGCTGCTGTTGCCGCTGCCCAGAGAGCCGCTCTCAATGCCTGGGGAGGGATCACTGTGCCAGGCGTCGCTAAGGCACCGGTAAGTTCCGCCCCCTTATCAGGGGCAAGATCAGGTGGAATTGCAGCTGGAGGAGGGGACACAGCGACGACGACAACGTCTGCCTCGACGTCTGGGTCCTCAGCCTCAGCTGCACCTGTGGCTTCTACAAGTGCGACGACATTGTCAGGCTCCGCGGGTAGCTCCTCCCCTGCAGCAGCGGCGAGAGCATCGGTGTCGGACCCATCTGTCATCTCTTCCCAGGTCCCTCGGAGTAGTGGTACCCTTGCGTCGGCACCTAGCAGTGGGTCCTTGAGTGTGCGTGTTGTTGATTCGGGCGCGACACCCTCTTCCGCAGCCCTGAGCGGGCCTACTCCTCCTCCTCCTCCTCCTCCTCCTCAGTTGCTGTCATCGGTTGGTGGCTTGCTTGGGGGGCTGGTGCAGATGGGGGGGGGGGGGGGGGGRGGGGGGGGGAGCGAAGTGACTAGCGCAGTGGGTGGAGGAGGATCGATTGCGGCGAATGCGAATGCGCCACCATTCATTCCGAGCGGAATTGCGTCGGTGAACATGGCAGGGCGGTCCTTGTCAGTGGCAGCAACAGTTTGCCCATCAATGGGATTGCAAAGCTTGGCATCCTCGGTCGGGCCGAGCACGGTGACAGCGTCGTTGGCAAATGCCGCTCCCTTTGTACCGAAGAAATCGCTGCAGCTTGGAGCGATTGGAAGAGGGAGTGGGGGGGGGATCCTTTCTGGGACGGGGGGCGGGATCGGGATGATGTCCCAAGGCCTGCAGGGAATTCAATCGGCAGTGACAACAGCGCTTACACAGCAGATTCAACTGTGTCAGCAGCAGGGAGCAGCTTCGGCACAGAGAGGGCAGCAACGCCCACAGCAGGCGCAGAGGATGGGGGGGGGGGAAGGGCAACAGGCACAGCAGGCGCAGCCGCAGCAGCAACAACAGCAGGTAGCAGGCATGAGGCCTGGGGTTGCAGGAGCTGCCGCTGCTGCGGCGGCTGCATTACGCAGCAGTGGAGGAGGAGGAAGTTACTTATTAGGGACAGATCAGATTGCAATGATGGTCCCGTACAGGCTGCCGGAAGGGGACGATCCGGCATTGGGAATGACCGCGATGTCTCCACCTGGGGCGCGGACGGAGTTTGGGATGGTGCAAGGGGCAACAAGCGGGCCCGGGGGTGTTGGAGGAGGGAATGGAGGCATGCAGGTAATTGGCGGACTGGGGGGTGATGGGTCTCTCATTCCTGGAGTTTTGGGGTTGATCGGGGGGGACAAGGTGTCGCATCTCGGAATGGCAGAGGCTCGAATGAGCAATGGGACACTTGGAACTGGGCCAGGTGGTGGTGGTATAAGCAGTCCCGGCCACGGCTCCTTGTCGCAAATTGGAATGCAAAAGGTACTGATCCATCAGCAGCAACAGCAGCAGCAGCAGCAGCAGCAGCAGCAATCACTGTCACATTTGAGTGGTCTGCTTGGAGCGAGATCTCCGAGAGGCCAGGCGTCTATTCCTTCCTTACTTCAGCAACAGCAGCAGCAGCAGCAGCAGCAGCAGCAGCAGCAGCAGCAGCAGCAGCAATTACAGCAGCAGCTGCAGCAGTTCCAGCTTCAGCAGCAAAAACATCAGCAGGCCATGCAGTCTGCTCAGGGGAGTCATTTGTCCGCCCAGCAGCTGCAGCTGCAGCTTCAGCAGGTGGCGGCAACAACGCAACAGCCCCTGCTGACAAGTCAGCAGATGTTGCTGCAAGGCCAGCAGCAGGTCATAGGGCCACGGGCGCACACTTCACCACGCATTTCTCCATGCCCTTCGCCCGCACCCATTGGAAAGCAGACGGTCGCACAGACCCAACAACAATCGTCACCGGGCCAACAGCAAGGGGTGCTGCCTCAACAGCAATCCCCCGGGCAAGTGGGTGTGATCGGTGGTGCGGGGGATGGCTCCATGTCTCCCCGGGTTGACTCCGGTTCTGTGGGTGATGTAGGCCCAAGTGGCGGTGGGTCATTACCTGCGAGTCGGGATCTCGGCAATGGCATACCGTCCCTCCTGGTTCGTGGGGGGTCTGGTGCAGGGGTATCTAATGATGGGACAGGAGGGGTGAACTTGTGCTCCTCCAGTGGCTCGATAGCACACCCAAGGTCTCCACAGCAGCAATCGCCGGGAAACGAGAAGCATGACCTGAGTGGGAGGACAGCAGAGCTCAGAGGAGACGAGGCTTGTCAGAAGCCATCACCTCAACAAAAGCAACAAGAGCAGCAGCTTGATCACCAGCAGGAACAGCATCAGAAAATGATACTCGACATGCATACGCAACATACGCAGCAGGCACCAGGCAATTCACAGCAGCAATTAAAACAACATTTGCAGCAGCAGCAGCAGCAACAACAGAGCCAGCAGCAGCAGCAGCAGCAAAGTGTTCATCATCATCAAAACCAACAGCAGCAGCTTCTTCAGCAGCAACAGCATCAGCATTTGCTTCAGCAGCAGAAGCAGCATCACCATCAGCAGCAGCTATTTCAGCAGCAGCAGACCCAACTCCTCCAGCAGCAACTCCAGTTGCAGCTGCAGCAGCAACGCCAGAAAACTCCACCACTGCAAATGCAACGTGCACAGCAGCAGATATCCCCTCAGGTGTCAGCTCAGCAGGCGGGGTCTTTGTACAGTGTGAGGCCAGTATCACCTGGGCCTGGGCTGGGTGTGGCAGCTGCGCATGGAGGGCCCACATATTTTTTCAGTGGCCCTTCTTCCAGCCATGGGGGAACAGTTCATCCAGGACTGCAACCGGCTGCATCTGCTCATCACCATCACCAGCACGGGGCTTCGGGGCACCATCATGGAGGAGGAGGGGGATTTGTGCACATGGGTAATTACATGGGGGGTGGTGGTACTGGCCCGATTGCTGCGCCTGGCAGTCGGCCAGACGGCCGGGGAGCCCGGGGAGCATTCCTTCCCCCAGGAACGACACAGCTGGCTTCCAGGTTTATGCCTGAAAGCCTGAGGGAGGAGCTTCGGCACAAGTCTGCGCTTGTGCAAGCGCAGATGGATCCCGAGCAGGACATTGCCGATCTGCCCGAGATGGTCCAGCGGTTTCATTCGTTGTACCCGCTTGAGGACATGACAAGGGAGGAGGAGGCGCCCAGCTCGTCCTTTGGAGTCAGGACAATGATCTTCAAAGGAATCAGTGCAACCGATGGGGTGGCGTATGCCATACGGAGAATAGACCCCCGGCAGGTTATTCCGGCTCCGGAGTTGGTGGTTGCGGCACAGGAGTCTGCAGATCGATGGGCCCCGCTTGCCGGTCACCCGCATCTCGTAGCGCTGCGGGAGTCCTTTGTCAGTCGGGAAGTTGACGATGCGGCCGCATTGTTCTTCGTCCATGATTATTACCCGGCTGCGGTTACGCTTGAGAGCGTTCACATCAGCGATGGACCAAACAGGAGCATGGGGCATCCAGCAGCGAGGATCAGCGAGGAGCAGCTGTGGAGCTATGCGATGCAGATTGCAACATTGCTGAGAGCGGTGCACAGTGCAGGACTGGCATTGAGACCCGGCGGTCTCGACCCCTCCAAGGTTCTTCTGACCAGCCGAGGTCGCCTGAGAGTAGGCTCAATCGGCATTCTGGATATGCTGAATGGTGATCCGAATGATGATCCGCGGTTGCTTCAGCGCGAGGACTTGGCTGGTTTCGGGCGACTGCTGCTGGCGCTAGCGTGTGGGTCGATCGGGAATGCTTCCCTTGAGGTGATGGTTGCCCAGTACTCCGCTGATATTGTGAGGTTGACTCAGGCGTTGATTGCGTCGACCCCGGAGAACACTGAAGGCGGTGGGTTGACCAGCGCACGGCAGCTGAGTGCAATCCTCAGCGAGCGCATGTTTGGCGAGCTTGAGCATTTGTACACGTTTAACGATCTCCTGATGGAAGAATTGCGGAAAGAGGCTGAGAATGGTCACTTGTTCAGGATACTCGTGAAGATGGGCATGATCAATGAGCGACCAGAGAATGACACAGATCCTGGCTGGTCGGAAACTGGCGACCGGTACCTTCTCAAGCTCTTCCGCGATTTCGTGTTTCATCAGGTGACGGAGGAGAGACGGCCGATGCTGGACTGGGGCCATGTCATAGAGGCGCTCAACAAATTGGATGCAGGTGTTTCCGAGAAGTTGATATTGATGAGCAGAGACGAGAAGTCGATGTTGATTGCCTCGTACAGGGACGTCAAGCAATGCCTGGAGGGTGCCTACCGGGAGCTGCTGTCGAGGGTGTCTGGAGATAAGCCAAGACCTATGCCTCACAATCTCATGTCAGTAGTTCAGCCTTCGCTAGGACACATGCCACGGCTTCCGACGCAGAGGCAGGGCCCCTGAAAACTCGTGCGCAAACAGATGGTGCTTATCCTTATCGTTGAAAAGCTGTTTCTTTATTGGCCATTGGCAAGAGGGTGGCGTTCTATCTTTGGACCTAGCGACTCTGCTTCGTGACGGGGATGAGAGACACGGGATACCAACAGACACCGAAGTACCTATTCAACCCGGGGATGGACAGCGGGGCTTCGGGCCTGCCTTATGTGGCAAATGGGTGCAGTTGAGGTTCATCAGAATGCTGCAAAGGAGAGGAAGGCAACAGGATGAGGTGGGAGGTGGGGGGCAAGGCGAGTTGTTGGTGGCTGGTTTGTCGCAGGGCCAGGGGTGGAAACAAGGAGGGAGGGGAAAGGAGGAGGGGGAGAACCAGGTTCATAGGAGCCCAGTAATGCAAGGGTGGGGATGGTGTCTGTCTGTTTTGTGGTGGGAGGATGTTGGGGAGAAGTTCAAAGGGTGATATATTTTGAGGCGGGCAGGGCGGGCATGTGAGGAGCCGGGTCGTAAGGAGTGGGGTTGATTAAGCGATACCCAGAATACTGAACATGCAGAAGAATGAGGGGAGGGTACTTTGTGTGCAAAGCGTTGTTAGCATAGTACTAGATCACAGATTGCTGGATGACCAGGGAGTCGTTGACGAGAGATTGGACACCGATTGTTTTGTGTTGGGGCAAATGCGTTTGTACTGTGGTGGTGGTTTTCGTGGTTACATAGGATTGCTCTAGTTCTCTTAGGAGTGCTATACGTTGTTTGAGTGATGATAGGAGGTAGGTAGAAGACTACTGTGCTTGTTTACTGTCTTTCTAGCTCTGATTAGTGTTGTTTGGTCTCTTCTTATTTTAGCTCTTGTTTTCTTTTAGGTTGAGGGCTTTCAGGACAGCGACTCGAATCTAGCCATTTCTGTGCCTAGGTTCGTACCCTCATCCTTTGAACCGAAGCTGGGTAACGGTCCCAGTACATGGTCTCAGTACGCTCTCCGGGTTGTTTGTGAGGGATTCCCGGCCTCAATCTTTCATTGGTAATAAAGGAAGATTTTGGAAAAAAAAAGAAAAGAAAAGAAAAAAGAAGAAGATAAGAGGTTACGTGTTGTTGGGTGTTCCCTGGTAGTGTGCATACAGTAGAGAGAGATGAAGAGGCGAAGAAATGAAAAAGGTTTATTCCTGCTTTCACCAAGTCTGTCTTAAGTCTGCCCCCCCACCCCCTACCCCCCAAACCCCCAAAGGGAAAAAAAAAGTATGCTTCCTCCCCTGCATGAATTGTCCATTCCATTCGATCTTTTGGCTTTGTTCCCCAAAAGGCAACGGAATATTGTGCTATCAGCGAGACGATGGCTACTCCAGTCCTCCCCTGAATAGAACGTACGGTGATAATACACCTGTCCTTGGGGGCAACTTTCAGTCTAGATGCACTAATAATGATCGTACGGGGCAACTTTCAGTCTAGATGCACTAATAATGATTGTACGTTCTATTCGGGGGACGATGGTAGGATCATCTAGCTCTGTGAATATGCCGAAACACCATGTTTGATTGAGTTTGCCACACTCGTCAGGCCTTAGCTACCGCCGTCCCTCGCATAGAATGCCCTGTCAGTATTGCTGCATCTAGACTGAAAGTTGCCCCGAATACAGCTATAATGACCAGGTGTTCTATTCGGGTGACGACAGTAGCATTGTAGTCGATGATGGGTAGTCGTGGCCCTTACCTCTGCTAGGCCAAATGAACAACGACCACAGCTCTATCATGCCCCGGCGTGATGCAGACACTGAGGCGTGGGTATAAAACAGGACAGCGATAATGGCAGCTAGTACAGAGGATGAAAAAGCGCAAGTTTTTTTTTTCCCCTTTTTTTGTTTTTAATTTCAAAGAAATATCTGCTGTGCGAAGCCGCTTTGGGAGGTGATAAAAGCAGCCTCCTAAAGTGGGCTCTCACCAGGCTTGTGATGGCTCGCTGATTTATTGGTGGGAGAGCTCCACCCGGTGGAAACTGGGTTCAATGTCCCAACTGATACATCCGAACAAAGGTAAAGATACACCCTCACCAGAAAGAGGCGGGGGGGGGAGGAGAGGGGAAGGAGCACGGGGGGCAGAAGAACGTAGAGTGCTGTCAAATACGAGAGGATTAACTAAGCAGTCCATGGAAAGTTGGCGATGCCTAAGAAACAGCAGACAGGAAATGCGGGGAGCACAGAAGGGTCTCCCTGTTGCTCCGATTCCAGAGAACTTGTACTGCTGTGACTCGGAGTCTTTGAAGAGCCTGGGCAAAAGTACCCACAAGGGCGACCACTCTCATTGCATACGTGAGATAGAACTTCGCTGGCAGACTCCCAAGCTCCTCTCTCCCAGTTCCCACACCCAGACTTTTCTGTTCCCTGTCAGAAGAGGGGAGTTTACATGACTCTTGATTCCGCCAGCAAGTTCTGGATGTGGTCGTTTAACCACCACTACCTTTCACAGGCAAACACGAAGTCCAGCTAGTAGCCTACTCCTTAAAACACGGGGCTCGGGGCAGGGTTGGAGGCCGACAAAATAAAAATGGAACAAAAAAAAACAAAAAAAAAAACAAAAAGTTTTGAATCCAGGGACGTAGGGGAAGGCCCTCACGAGGGTGGAAGTTGCAGAGGCCTTTGATGAATGTATCTGGCCCCTATGTGGGGAATGGGCTTTGCTTTTTTGTTTTGTTTTGATTTTGTTCCCATGCCGTTTTAGTGCCCTGCCAGCCAGGCAGGGCGTATTTCACGGGTGGCACATAACTGTCTCAATGCTGTAGCATCTGTATTCGCCCTCAATCGCAGCATAAGGGAGTTTTTTTTTGTTGTGGTTTATTTTCCTTTGTGTGTCCCCTTCACACCCTCACTGAGGGCACAGTCACACGAGCACCTCATAGAATGTATCTGGCCGTTATCGAGGCGTTCGGGATGTTTTTTTCTTTTTTCTTTTTCTTCTTTTCCCCCCCCCCCCTTGTTCCTTCTTGGCTGAAACTGCCCTGGCTCGGCGGAACTCGGTGCGCTGTGAAAGTCAGGCTCGGCAAAAACAGGGTCGGAGGTAGTGGTGGTTTAATGGGAAACTTCCAGTCAAGCTCAGACGAAGTTACAAACTCATAACCGCAATATCTGTGAGCTGTAAGTGTAGCAGCAGTAAATTATATGTCATCCTGCCATCAACCATCTGTTATATAGAGGGATTTATGCAGCTGTTAGCTAAGAAGATTGTCACGCCCGGGCAGGGCGTAACGCCGGGGGGGGGGTCTGATGCCCGGGGTACCCGGGCGTGCAAATTCTGTGCTCTCTGCTGTCAAGGGGGGGAAGGGGGGTATACATTGGTTTTGAAGGGGCTAAAGGGGGTTAAAGGGGGTGCCTTAGTGTGGTTCTGTTATCTTTTTTTTTTCTCGGATTCTGGTGAGGAATTCTCATGTGGCCCTCAGCCAAAAGTCGTTTGCATTGCAATTCTACACAGCATTTTTTTCCCCTGAAATTTTAGATTTTTTTTTTTTTTTTTTTTCTGTTTTGTTTTCTCTCGGCTGGGGCTGCCCGGGAGCCTGCCGGGCTGGGCACGCAGGTGTATATCCGGGCACAAGTTGGGTGCCTGGGCGCCCGGGAAAACAGCCTTACGTTGTTAGCTAGGCTACCAGCCGGGCCGCCCGGGTCACCTTGTTTTCCTGGGCGGCCCGGCCTTGGGGGGACCAGGCAAGGTCCCAGTAAAAAAAAAAAAAAAAAAAAATCCGAAAAAAAAAACTATATTATGCAGAAAAATAAACTGAATAACTTCTGCCTCAGGGTCATATCCAAAATCTTTACCAAATTTATGTCGTCAAACAGAGCTGGGGCCGTCACTACGCGGCCATGCTGTGCCTCTAGTGCCAGCGGCGTGTCTGGAGTGTGTATTTTTTGGCTGTGACAGACCTTTCTTTGTTTCGTGGGTGTTTTGCTTGGTTGTTGCTTGTGATGGGGTATGAACTGACAGATAGTCTGTAGAGTTTTCCATCTGGTGTGGGTGAGTGATTGTCTGCTTTGATTTTCGTCACAGGTACCTTGAGGGCAGTGGTTGGTGGTCCCCACCACCTCAGAGGGGTATCAGTTGTCGGGCAGTCGTTGATGCTTAACCACAGCCGGGGTTAAAGTGATATCATTTAGGTAGGGGATTCTGCAGACTGTTGAGGTTTCAGCCTCCTGATGAGTCAGTGAAACTCCGACGAAACAGTTTGTCACAGCCCCCCTCGTTTGTTGTCCTCTTCTCCCTCCCACCCTCTCTGCCACCTACGCTTCACCGGGCAGCTCTGTTTGACTGTATATGTAAATATATATTTAAGTTTGTTGTCCTCTTCTCCCTCTCTGCCCATGGTTTACCGGGCAGCTCTGTTTGACGATCTATGAGGGCAGTGGTTGGTGGTCCCCACCACCTCAGAGGGGTATCCGTTGTCGGGCAGTCGTTGATGCTTAACCACAACCGGGGTTAATGTGGATTATCACTTACAGTGTAATCAGTTAGGGGACTCTGCAGACTGTTGAGGGTGAGGGTTCAGCCTCCTGATGAGTCTGTTGGTGAATCTCTGACGAAACAGTTTGTCACAGCCCCTCGTTTGTTGTCCTCTTCTCTCTTTTGTCCCTCTCTGCCTACGGATTACTGCGCAGCTCTGGTCCCGTTGCCACTCTGGTAGCCTACTGCAGGTTGTTAGCATTATGACTCAGGGAGTGTACTGTCACCTTCATTGTCTTGTCCCTACACATGCCTTGTACTGTCTGTTTGCCGTCCCGGAACTCAGAACTCTTTTGGTTTCAAAACCCCTTTAGCGATATCGGGTCTTGCTTCCACCACTCTCGACTCGATTCCAAAATCCAGTGCAGATCGAGAGATGTCAGACTCGTAAAAAAGTTAAAAAAACTGTTTTTCCAAGTCCTCGCTCCACCTACTCTTGTACTGCACGAGTAGTGACTTTATGTTCTTCTGAGTACGTAACGGGGAAGAAAAATATCGACAGCTGGGTCCCAACATGTGGCCTACTCTCGAAATTCGAGGATGGTTGAGGGGTACCACCGAGGTCGCACAATTTTGAGAGTGTGCAGTCTGAGGACTCCCCTCGATTTTCCGAGAGTCCGCTTGTAGAAATTCTCCGAGAAACTTCCGATCAATTTTTCGAGTTCGAAATCGAGAGCTGGTGGAGTTGAGCCTCACTCTTGAAAATTGTGGAATCGAGAGTGGTGGAGCCAGACAATGGTGAATACGTAGCAGCTTTGTTTGAAAGAACGGGAAAAGAAAAGAAAAAACTGATGATAAAGGTAGAGACGAAGAAATGAAAAAGGCACACACTCGAAAATTGAGTGACCTCAGTCAGCGGTTTTGCTGTTGTTGTCGTTGTTGTTGTTGGTGGTGGTTGTGTTGTCGTTGCTGCTGCTATTGCTGCTGCTGTTGCTGCTGTTGTTGCTGCTGTTGTTGCTGCGGCTATTGTTGCTGCTGTTTCTCACTAAGGTCGAAAATCGAGCGACCTCAGGCCGAGGTTTTGCTGCTGCTTCGGTTGTTATTGCTGTTGTTGTCGTCGTTGCTGTTGCTGTTGTTGTTGTTGTTGCTGTTCTGTTGCCGTCGTTGCTGCTGTTGCTGTTGTTGCTGCTGCCGCTGCTGTTGATCTTGCAAAAAAGCACTGGCTGATGACTGCGCATGTGGAAAACTCTCTCTCTCTCTCTCTCTCTCTCTCTCTCTCTCTCTCTCTCTCTCTCTCTCTCTCTCTCTCTCTCTCTCTCTCTCTCGCTCGCGCGCGCGCGCGCGAGCCCTGTTTGTCTGGCTGTCTCTACCTGTGGCATGCATGGGCCTCACACACGGCCCTACCAGTAGCAACCTGGGTATCTCATTAGGCAGGCGCTTGGCTGCCTAGGTCCCTCCAAGGCTCTTACAACAGTCTACAGGGTCTTGGAGAGAGAGTTTTTTTACTTGCATGTGAGTATTTTGTTTGTCGTGAGTGCAGGCGTGTGTGTATTTTGTCTGTGCTCAGATTCTGTTTTATTCACTGTTTTTTTTTTTTTAAATATATAGTCCTCTTCTCCCTCTCTGCCTACGGTTTACCGGGCAGTTCTGTTTGACGATATATAATTTAAAGTCAATTTATCATATACATCCACCAAGGGACCAAATCCCGGTCCTTGATATAGCCACCCACGGCAGCATGATGAACGAACCACTGCCTGTTGAGATTCTACTTGCACTGCATTGTCCATTCAGTCCTTTTTATCACATTGCGGATCCTCGGTTATTATGTACATCGCCCAACTGGGCATGTTAACATATAGCCACCCACGGCAGCATGATGAACGAACCACTGCCTGGCACTGTAATGCATCACCAATTGCTGGGAATCACAGACCCCGCTTCTTTTGCTCCTTCCCTCCTGCTGATTTTTCCTTTCCTTGCTTTCCTTCTTATGCTTCTTCCACCCTTCCTCCTTCTCCTCCCTCCTCCTGGTCCTCTACCATTTGGTGCTCCTGTTCCTGATCATCCTTGCCTTTGCTCCTTGTCCTGTTGTTCCTTCCTAATATTGCTGCTACTGCTGCCAATACTACTGCTCTTCTTCCTCTGCTGCAACAACTATACTACAACTGCTGCTATCATGACTATTACATCTATTACGACTACTGTTCTCGAGCTCTACTCTGGCTGTTGCTCCACCTCTTGCTCCAGCTTGTCCTTTCCTTTATTGTGCCACTGCCCCCTCCTTGTCCTGCTACTATACTCCTGCTGCTGCTGCTCTTATACTGCTATTATTACTGCACAAACCACCACTTCCTATGTGGGCCGCCGTCGGGCCCCCGATTCTTGAGGAGGCCGAAATGAAACGATGGCTGCCGATGAGATTCATCAACGGTGGCTGTCGTCAGGCCCGACCTCCGATGTTTTAGGAGTAGGCTATTTTCCCGTTTTCCCAACAGCGGGAAAGGTAGTGGTGCTTGGAAAAAAAAAGAAAAAGAAAAAAAAACATAACTCGCTCCTCCGACTCTGGGGAGCATCAGTCCGGTTCCTGTTCCATCGGCAAGCCACGAAATTACATACCCGACTCCCAGTGCGCGCTTTCATGCTCATACCCCGTTCCTCTGCCCTTCTTGCCAATTTCCCACCAACAAAACATGCCCAAAGAATGTCATTGGTTGCTTCCTTGCGGGAGGATTAACTGCCACTAGTCCCATCCATGCTCTGACCCAAGTCCTCCGTCCCGCTTGCCAATTTACTGCCGAAGAAACATGCTCCACATGCATGCAGTCAGAGGATCGGAGAAGTGGTGCCCCAGACTGAAGTTCTGGACCTGCTGGGACTTGGCGGCTGATGGCGGGCGGCAGCTGGCGGACGCTGCTGTGGGCGGATGCCGCTGGTGGCGGAAGCAGCTGTTGGCGGACGTGGCTGCTGGCGGGCGCGGCTGCTGGCGGGAGCAGCTGCTGGCTGGCGCTACTGATGGTGGACGCTGCTGCTGGCGGATGCTGCTGCTGGTGGGCGTTGCTGCTGGCGGGCACTGCTGCTGGGAGAGAGGAGGCTGGTGAGCAGGTAGAAGGCCAGGTCAGCATCAGGCGATGAGTTGGTATTTTTGGCTATGAAGGGGGAGTGCTTGCGTTGTACTTTCCTCTAGGGGCACCACAGGCTGGTGCGCAGAGGGAAGGGGAGGTTTGTTTTTGTGAGGGAGCAGACTTTCTTGACAAGGATGGTGGAATATTGTCCGTCATGCGGAGCGGGTGCAACAGGGTTTTGTAGTCATCAATGCCGGGAGTGCGCTCATTATGCGGTTCTTGTATCATCATCATTGTCACCGGCAGGGCAGCAGCTTGTGGGGGGGGTTGTCACTCGTCAACAATCATCATCATCATCTATTCGGGCTGCTTGCTGGCAAGGGGATAAGTGACTGAGGTGCATGGCTTTGTCTACATGTATTCGCTGTGGAGCAAGTGCTGGCGATGGCGAGCGCAGGCCCTGGAGGTGGTAAGAATCATCTTTGGTTGAAGTGCCGTGAGGGCAAGTACGGGCTGCAGGGTGAGTGCAGAAGCTAGTGAGCTTTCTACAGGAGAAGAGCAGCGGCAAGGCAGCAGTGGTACATTATCAAGATGGTAGTCATCATCAGGTTCATCTTCAGCTTCGTCATCATCACCATCGCTATTATAGTCGGGCGTCAACCGTGCCATCATCTGGATTGGTTTCATCTGCATTGTCTTCGTCATCATCATCATAGCTAGTGTTACTTTAATCATCATCATCCTAGCTTTCCTCCCCCGGGCGCCCGGGGTACCCCACCGTGCCCGGAATGGCGCCCGGGGTGCCCGGCCGGGCGACCCCCCCGAGCAGGCACCCGGGCGCCTATCGCACCGAGGCAGAAAAAGCCGCCAAATTTTTTTTCGCGCCGCCACCCTATTCCGAACGTGCCGACTTCCATTTTGGCGGTCGGCGCATTTTTTTTAGGGGTCCAGTACGCCCTGTTTTGTAGGTTTTTTTTTTTTCTTGGATTTTGACCGTCGATCTCCAGCGATCGACGGCGCGCACAGATCCAGGATACAAAATTTAGTCCTGAGCTTCTTCTTCTTCTTTCTTCTGTTTTTTCTCTTTCTGTTTCTCTTCTTTTTCTTCTTTTCTTCGCCTCCCTCCACCTTCCTCTGATGTGGCGCTCCTCTCTCCTCGTGCCCCCTCCATCATCTCGCCACCCTCCTTCCTCCCTTCTCCCTCCTCCCTCGCTCCTCTGATGTGGCACTCATCCGTCCTCTCTTCCTCCTCTGACGTGCCGCTTCTCCCTTCTCCCTCTGTCTTGGCGCTCCTTCGTCCTCCCTCTGACTTGGCACTCCAGCACAGGTGGGACACAGCAGCTGATGCATCCCCCACCCTGTAAATGGACAGTCCATAATCCAGCCCCCTCCTGCACGCTCTCCTCCCCCCCCAACACACAGAATTCAACATGCATGAAAATAAAAAAAGAGGTCGGATTTGGGCCCTACTCCCAAGGCGCAGCGAGGCCCGGCAGCAAAAAAAAAAA
>BFEA01000201.1:2122642-2139985 GCA_003427395.1 Chara braunii | reverse complement strand
TTTTTTTGCGTTCGGCCGAACGTCCGAACGCGTCGAGAGGGGGTCCCAAATGTTCGGGCGTTCGGGTTCGGGTCCTCGGCATGTCCCGAACGCCGCCAACCTGTATATATGTCGAACGCGTCGAGAGGCGTTCGGGACAGGCCGAACACCCGAACCCAAACGCCCAAACGTTTGGGACCCTCTCTCGACGCGTTCGGCCGTTTGGCTGAACGCGGATTTAAAAAAAAAAAAAAAAATCAAAAAAATTTGAAAACAATATATGTTATGCAGAAGAATAAACTAAACAATATTTTCCTCAAACTTGTATCCAAATGCTTTACCAAATTTGAAATAAAAATCAAATACTAAAAATAAACAATAATAATGAAAAGTAGAAAAAATAAAACGAGAATTAAATTATTGAGTGGGCGAGCACGTTTTTGACGCCGCCATCTTTGGAGATTTTTTTTTTTTTTTTGCCTTTGACAAATGCCATGAAAAGTTTTATATGTGTATCTCACATCATAGAGAATGTATTTATAAAATTGGAAAAAATAATAAATTGTCTTATGCCCCGAAATAAAGGGAAAACCAAAAGTGAAAAAGAGAAAAAACAAATTTGTAAGTGGGCAAGCAAGTTTTGACACCACCACCTTTGAGGATTTTTCATTTGTTTTTGGCTGAACGGAATGACTTCAAAATTAAGCAGGAGATACCTTACATCAGAAAGAACTCACGAAAACAAATTCAGAAAAAATAAATAATATTTGGGTGCCAAAATAATTTTTTGCGGGGTCCCAACCCTTTCAAGTTCAGGCCCCGTACGGGGACTCGAACGCCCGAACGTTCGTGGGTCAGCTTAGGGGCCTCCGTACTTTCGGTCTGGCAACCCTGTACAT
This sequence comes from Chara braunii, assembly GCA_003427395.1. Lineage (NCBI taxonomy): Eukaryota > Viridiplantae > Streptophyta > Charophyceae > Charales > Characeae > Chara > Chara braunii. The sequence goes on along the minus strand of BFEA01000201.1, from coordinate 2,139,107 downwards.
ATATATTGTTTTTGAAGTTTTTTTTAGGGTTTTTATTTTTAAATCGAGCTTGGTTTGGTAGTCGGGTGTAGTTATAAGGAAACGTTGTTTGTATTTTTGTTCTTCACAATATTTTTTTTTTGAGTGTATTTTTTTTTTTTTAAACGTATGAGCACACGTGATTTGGGGATCGTACGCATAGTATGTTGGAATACGTACGCGTACGGGGTACTACCTAGGTCCAAACTCTTATTTTTTTGCGTCATCTTTTAACCAAATAAGAATTAAAAATCTCTTTTTTTTCTTCATGAATGCGAATGCGAATTTCCTACTTTGAAAAGTGCATTGACACACATTTTTATCTTATGTGGTATTGAATCTATTGATCTCATTTTGTTCTTTGTATGATATTAATACATTTTATGCATCATATTGCAAATAAACTGTGCAATAAGTGTTATGTCAACAAATAGAACTAAAGTTCAAAACACTATTGACTTTTCAAGTTAATTCTTTCATTCATTTGTAGGTTTTGCTATACGTTTTGTTTTCACGAAACTTTTTGTGACGAATTTGCTTGATTTTTTTGCCATGAGTTTTTTAATTTACTAGTTAGTACGTCTAAAATTCATGACATTCCCACAATAAGTTATAAATAGTATAATTGAAGGAGTACATACGCAAACATATGCCCTTCAAATATGTAGCTACTTATATGGACATTGCAAACAGTAGTTGTCTTAGTGACACTACCTTTCAGAACCACTTCAAAGGTGTTAAAACTACGCAGAGGATCAAGACTAAGCCTAAGTTGTTAGAGGATCAAAACTATGTCCAAGTTGTTAGAGGATCACGACTAGCTTCAGTTCTCAAATACATTATGTTAATCATCAAGACATGAATCGTTTTATCTTTAAGCTTCAATAAAAGAACAAATGTTATCATCATGAGGTTGATCCTGTTCCCTGTTGCCTCTATTGAATGAAAGTTTGCAACCGTAAGATTGCGATTTTTATACCCTATTAACATATTTATGAGAGGTTGGCCTATTTTATACAGATAATCATAGGGAAGCAAAGTTTAAACGCGTGGTAATGGTAACATAATTCAATCTATTTTTGAACCATAGGACCTGCAAATTTGTAAAACCAGTTTTTCACGTAATTTCATTCATTTAAAAAAGAAATATACTAATGGTAATGTTATGGTATCAAATTTAATAGATGTATACTTGTTTGTGTAAGGGTTAACTCGTTGTTGACCACCCCTTATTCACTACCCCTCTTTGAATAGGCAGATGCGGAAACATGCAAGAAACTTTGTCAATATATCTCTAGAGATCATCTCTTTCTCACAAAATTTATGTATATATAAATATACATGGTTCTCGGGACGACCTTCGTACGTTCATGCGTTCGAGATCCCGTTCACGGTCCGAACCTGAAGGGGTTCGACCTCCGCCAAAACTTATTTCAAGGCTTCAATTTTTTTAATTATTTTCAGAACTATTTTGTGAGTATTTTATAATATGAGGCAAACACTCATAAATTTTGAAGGCATTTTGCCAGGCCAAAATAAAATGAAAAATCATCAAAGATGGCGGTGCCAAAACATGCTATCCCGCTCACTATTTTATTTTTTCTTCCTTTTCACTTTATTTTGGGGCCTAAACAATTTTATTATTTTTTGAATGTTGTTTATGAGTTTTGAATCATGTGAGATATACACCTATAAATTTTCAGAGCATTTGACTGAGCCGAAACAAAATGAAAAATCGCGAGAGATGACAGTGTTCCAAACTTGCTCGCCAACGTACAAATTTTAATTCTCTCTTTAGTTTTTCATTTTTGATAAGAAAGTTAAAAAAATATTATTATGATTTGTTTTTCGTATTGTATTTTTATTTCATATTTGGTATACAATTTGTATGTGACGTTGGGTCAAATGTCATTCAGTTTACTTTTCTGCATACCACTAGGCTACCAGTCGGGCCGTCCGGGTCACTGTATTTTTCCGGGCGGCCCGACCTTGAAAGCATTATGGAAGGTCCTAGCCAAAAAAAAAAAAAAAAAAAAAAAAATCTGAAAACAAACTATGTTATGCACTAGGCTACCAGCCGGGCCGTCAAGGACACCTTATTTCCCAGGCGGTCCGACCGTGCAAGGACCAAGGAAGGTCCCAGCCAAAAAAACACAACAAAAAATAATTTAAAAAATAGGAAAACAAACTATGTTTTGCAGAAAAATAAGCTGAACAACTTTTGCCTCGGGGTGATATTGAAATTCTTTACCAAATTTAAAACAAAAATAAAAATTAAAAATAAATTTATTTATTTATATATTTTTTTCTTTTTGACCCGGCTGGCCAAGTGGACCCAGGCCACTCTGGTAGCATAGGTTATGCATAAAAATAAACTAAATAACTTTTGCCTCAGGGTCACATCGAAATTATTTACCAAATTTACAATAAAAAAAAAAATTTATAAATATTTTTTTTTTTTTTTTTTTTTTTTTGGCCCGGTCGGGCAAATGCCCGGGCCACTCTGATAGCCCAGGTAAACCATATATTGTTTTTTTTTTTTTTTTTTTTTTTGGGGTCTACGTTCGACTTGAACAACGAAACACATTTACACAATCGCCCTAGTGTTCAGTTGTTCGGCTTCGACCTAACATCGACCTATCATGTATGTATACATATATATATATATATATATATATATATACTAGGCTACCAGAGTGGCCCTAGACCACTTTCCCGGTCAAACCAAAAGATTAAAAACAAAAAAAACTATTTTTTATTTATTTTTATTCTAGGTTACCAGCCGGGCCACCCAGGTCCCGGGTGGCCAGCTCGTGAAAGGACCAGGGAAGGTCCCAACAAAAAAATCATAAACATAATGAACTTCAACAAATCCGAGAAAAAACCTATGTTATGCAGAAAAATAAACTGTACAACTTTTGCCTCAGGGTCACATCGAAATTATTCACCAAATTGAGAATAAAAATTAAAATTTAAAAATAATATTTTCAATTTTTTTTTTGGCCCGGCCGGGCAAGTGACCCAAGGCCACTCGGGTAGCCCAATTTTTATTCTGTTTTAAATTTGGTTAAGAATTTCGAGGTCACTGAGGCAAAAGTTGTTTTGTTTATGCTTTTGTTGCTCTGCATAACGTCAATATTTTTCAATTTTTTATTTTATTTTATATTTTATATATATTTTTTTTTAGTTGCGATATTTTCTTGTACTTGCACAGCCACCCCGCCCAAGAAAATTAGAGTGACCTGAGCAGCGTTAATGGTAGCCTTGTAGCCTAGTATATATATGGTATTTCTAGGCTACAGAGTGGTCCGGGGCCACTTCACCGACCAAGCCAAAAAAAAAAAAAGAGTAAAAAAATAAAACTATTTTTTAACTCTATTTTATATTTTAAATGTGGTAAAGACTTTCGATGTGATCTTGAGGCGAAAGTTGTTCAATAACAATCTCTTTTCTTTTGCCAGAACCACCTCTGGTCTTTGCACGACCAGGCCGTCCGGGAAAGTAGGGTGACCCTGACGGCCAAGCTGGTAACCTAGGTATATACATGGTTGTCAGGCTGAACGTCCGAGGGCCGCCGGGCTGACCCCGCAACTTCCGCGCGTTCAGAACCCTGTTCGAGGTCAACCCCCACCAAAAAATATTTTGGAGTCAAAATTGCCTACCCAAAAAAATGAAAAATCGCCCAATATGGTGGTGTCAAGATATGTTCACCCCTCTTTTTTTTTCCCCTCTTACCACTTTTTGTTTTGATTTTATTTTGGTGACTTAGATATTCAATTATTTTGTGAAATTTTTTGATGAGCGTTATATTATGTGAAATACACATCTGTGAATTTTCAGGTGCATTTACCTATCCCAAGAAAAAACGAAAATCGCCAAAAATGACGATGACTGAAACCTTGTCGCCCACTAACTCATTTTAATTTTCTTTTTATTTATTTTTATCTCTTATTAATATTATTTTTGTTATATTTTTTTATTTTTTCAAATTTGGTAAGGACTTCGGATGTAACACAGAGGAAAATATTATTCTTGTATTTTTTTTCATAATATATATATTTTTCAGATCTTTTGAAAAAAAATAATTTATTTGCTTTTACTTTTATTTTAGGATTGTGTCGGCCTTAACGATCGAACGCATCCCCAAGGGGGACCAAGTTCCGCGGAACCTGAACGTTGACAACCATATATATATATATCGTCACAAATATATATATATATATATATACTTTCATTTTCTATTATAAGTAAAATAGAAATCATTCAATTAATTGAATATTTGAAAATCTTAATTGAGTTGGCAGAACGTAAATAGTAAAGCTTAGCTTTTCGTACTATATATATATATATATATATATATATATATATATATATATATACCAGCCCGTCCGTACGGAGGTCCCCGGGCATACCTCCAAACGTATGGGCTTTCGGGGTCCCGTACGGGGTCCGAACCCGAGGGCGTTTGGCCCCCGTCAAAAATTATTTCGGGGCCTAAAAATATATATTTTTTCTGATTTTTGTTTTGTCAGTTCTCTATGATGTGAGGTACACGCCTAAAAATTTTCAAGTCATTTGGCTCAGCTAAATAAGAATTTAAAATCGCCAAAGATGGCGGTGTCAAAACGTGATCTTATCAACAGATAACTAATGACAATGTTGCCCACGTTTTTTTTCACTTCTTACTTTTTGTTTTCACTTTAGTTCGGGGTCTAAACAATTTTATTATTTTTTGAAACTTTTTTAAGTGTGTTTTGCATTATGTGAAGTACACATGTGTAAATTTTCAGGGCATTTAACTATCCAAAAAAAAAATTAAAAATCACCAAAGATGGCGGTGTCGAAAACGTGCTCGCGAACTCACTCAATTTTTTTATTCATTTTTTATTTTTATTATTTTTATTATTAGTATTTATTTTTCGTATTTTATTTTTATTTCAAATTTGGCAAGGAATTTGGATGTAATGCTAAAGCAAATCTTGTTTCGTTAATTTGTCTTCATAACATATTTGTTTTCCAGATTTATTTATTTATTATTATTTTTCTTTTGGTCCGCGCTCGCCCCGAACGGCCGTAGGGGTCCCATACATGCGGGCGTTCGGGTTCGGGCGTTCGGCCCGTCCCGAACGCCGGTTACCCTGTATATGTATATATTTATGAAGTTACAATAAAAAAATAAAGATGGTTGCTTGTTCGTTATTCTGCTGAATCGCGAGTACTCATATAGGCGGGTGAAAATAACCATGAATATAAATGAATGAATTGCAAGTTGGGCATACTCTCAATTGTGATGGTAGTGCACAATAATCGCATTGGTAAGCAAACAACAACATCTTAAACTATCTTGGCAATCTTAATAGAGTTCCTCATGCTTCATTAGGCGCACTACGTGGTCATAAAACATGAGAAGGAGATGAAAACGTATTGTTTCAATTAATAAAAAATAAACCATTATTGTCCGTCTCGTAAGTCGACTAGGCCAACAGCTGACCAAAGATTTCATGGGGGGTTATACGAACAGGACGTTTTAGGATTGTTGAAAGGTCTCTATGCGGGACTAGTAGAACAAAAATGGAGGTTTAGCTTAGTGGTAAAACATGTATCAGGATAAGCTCAGTAATAATTAGTCGACCACATCGCAAGAGTGGCCATACAAGGACACATGCCTAAGTATTGTGTAAAAAAACTGCAGTCTAACCGAATACACCTCAGCGCAACTTGGAACACTTTGTGTTTCTCATCTACATGAGTATTTAAGGTCGAGCGCCGACTACCCTTCCTGCACATATAATAACAACCCACAACCAAAAAAGTCTGTGGCGTAAACCTGAGTTGCCTATTCTCTCTTATCTGCTTCAGAGAGAGAAGCAACTGGATCATTGCCCCTCATCAAAAAACGGGTATGAGTTAAATAAAATGAAAGAAAAGTAAACGTGCAATAAGCGAGAAGATCGACTTCGGAATATTATGGTCATTTGTGGATTTGTTATTCGTTCCGACTTTCCTTGTTAAGCTAGATATGCCATCACCACAAATGCCACATACATATTATGAACGATTTGGACCAGTTTTTCTGTCTGCCACAATCTCAAGTTATTTTTACCAAAAGTAAATCACATCTTCGTAGCAGTATGATTGCATATTTCGTTTGCAAGGCCGCCACCCTGCAACCTTCTTACGATATAATGTTGTACTTCCTACGATATGAATGTTGCATGTTCGAGTAACTTGTCAATAGGCAACGTTATTACTTTAAGTGGACCAAATGGTTGTCCACTATGACAAAACCCTAAAAGGGATGATCCAAGTTGTGTATTCATATATGATCGAATCGCTCCAGTATTTTGCCTACTAGGCTACGCTCCATCCTTGGTTGTCCACTATGACAAAACCCTAAAAGGGATGATCCAAGTTGTGTATTCATATATGATCGAATCGCTCCAGTATTTCGCATACTAGGCTACTCTCCATCCTTATTAACCATAATCCCTAAGTAACACAACCCCATATCCTTGGTAGTGGAAATATTTGGGTTCATACACAAAACCCTATAAGGGAGGCTACAGGTTACCTATTCATACATGGTCCAACTGATGAGATTGTCTTTTTTTGCTGCTATATTTCGCAAACTAGGCTACGCTCCATCGTCATCAACCATAAACGTAAGTAACGCAACGCCCTATCCCTGATAATCGAAATGTTTTGGTTTATCTTCCGACCGGTTGCGGCGACGACGTCTTTTTGACTAGCCGCCAACCTTTCGATTTTTCTAGTTCACTTCAATTTGTAGAGCTAAGTTCAACAGTTTCTGTGACTCTTACGGAGGCCTGGAATGGTGAGTATTCGACATAAAGCAGTACAGTCATCGACAGACGATGGAGGAGGTTGACAGCGAGAATTTTTTGTGGCTTGGGTTGCAAATCGGTTAACTAAAAGGTTTTCTTGGAAAGGAAATGATGACCTCCATTGTGAATAAAAATATAAAGGGAGCCAAAACATATCCTAATTGAGCATAAGTGAGAAAAAGAAGTATTCACCAGAACTCTGCAAATATATTGATGGACAACATTTTTTTTTTTTTTTTTTCTTTCTATACTCTTCTCTCAACTTCTGTTTCTTTACCTTCCATTACCTACTCCTAAGACTATCTTGAGGGGACCCCTGCAAGCATAGTTTTCCTCTCTCTGTGAAGGGGAGATTTCATGTTGCCCCTTGCCCCTAATTGTTAGGGTATAGGATTGGGGCCGCCAGTGGGGGTCTGGCTAACACAAAGACCGAGACCTGCCAGTAGCTGTGATGGACAACATTTTATCTCCCGCCCACATTTCTTTCATACAGGCGTGTAAAAAATCCTTGTCAAGGACTTTTTAAATGTCGAAAAACATGATCGATGTTTCCAAGCGTCATTAGGTGGTTACCTCTTTCATGGATATAACATTAGCTAAAATATATTTCTCCAGAACAATACTTGGTCAAATACATAAAAACATTCACCGGTTAGGTTCAAAATTTTGTTTGCTCAACTTTGCTAGAGTTTTTGCTATAAGTTTATGCGATACTGTTAGCAATGATACCCTGCTGTATTTTTACAGGTCATCCCTATACCCCTTATTGTGTAGCGAGAACACCACACTTGTGCCTAAAGTTCTTGCAGGCAAATTGCTTTGTCTATATATGAATTTATTTTAGGCCAATGACTAGTTGCACGTGTTGATGGCGGGGAGATTGTTTTGGTTTCATGTAGGCCAACCTAAAAAGATATAGCACTCCACAGTAAGCGGACTCCTTGCATCATCAACTTATCACATTTTGTGGGGAGATTGTTCTGGATTTTGTTGGGGAGATTGATTTGGTTTCATGGAGGTTCACCCAAAAAGATATAGCACTCCACAGTAAGTGGGCTCCTTGCATCATCAACTTATCACATTTTGTTGGGGAGATTGTTTTGGTTTCGTCTAGGTCCACCCAAAAAGATATAGCACTCCACAGTAAGTGGACTCCTTGCATCATCAACTTATCGCATTTTGTTGGGGAGATTGTTTTGGTTTCATGTAGGTCAGCCTAAAAGGATAGAGCACTCCGCAGTAAGTTGGCTCCATACATCGTCAATACATCGTCAATCGTCAATACATCGTTAACGTACCACATTTTGTTGGAGTGTGTAGTCCTTCAACCATGTTTTCCATAGAGTTAACTCAGTTAAGTTTTGGCAATTAACTTGGACAATGATTTGCTGAGTGCATAATCGATCTTCACAAGCCTTTTGGCACTAATACAAATTGACGATTGACGAACAACCAGTTTTTTGTGCTTTCAGTCTCTATATTCCCCATGGCTCGCATCGACTTCGTTTCTCAACGCTTTTCCTCGACCAACTACAAGATGTCACAAAAAAAAATTCCTCCCTAGTACCAAGCATAATTATTAGATTAATTAGTCCATACACATTCCAATGTATCATCTTGTGTGGCTTCGCTCACGAAAGCCGGGCCTCGGCTTTTCTGTCGAATTATCTGCCAGGTTGCCATGTCTAGGGAAATTATCATGACAATCTGATATGTCCAGTATAGCCATTATAAAACCATTCTGTCTAGTACATCCTGTATTTCGAATAGTCAATTCTATCTGGCATTCTCTTTGAGGCGATGGGGGGTCAGCAGTGACTTTTTCAATCATCAATACTTTTTTTCTCACCATCTCGAAACCATTGACATACATCTTCACGTCAGATATGCATTGACTTGCATTGAATCAATTGAGATACAAATGGATGTTCAGTGCAGATTCGTGCTTGGGGTTGAATTCCAGGTATCAGCCAGCATTACATACTGCAAGGCATTATTTAAAAATTCTTTAGTTAAAAAATGGTCGTATTTATTATTAATATAATATCCATTATCCATTATCCATATTCCAAAAAACGGTCTTGTGAAATATGGATTGACGAAGTGGGTAACCGTAGGGGAAGTAATGGGGGTTGTAAGGGGACAGGAAAGCAAAGGAGGAGGAGAGGAAGGTGGCGTTGATGTGGAAGAATGAAAAAAAATGCTGGTCAACTTTGTGAGGGCGCCGCTGGATAAAAACCCAGCGGACACTCTGATTCTGTGCCCTAAAGTATATGCTGAAGGGATGCGGTATTTGTTTTGGGGAAAGGCAAATTTTGAAGCCGTGGTGAAGGAGGAAGAGGAGATTATCGCTGAATGTAAGGAAGCCTATCGTCTTGGGGGGTTCGACGAGGTTGGGAAATGGGAGGGGAAAGGGAGGTTGGGGAATGCTTACATTCCAAAAAACAAGGATGTGCAGAAATTTAGACCAATCACTCCGTCGTTTAGCGAACCGTCAAAAACAGCTGGAAGACGCGTAGCAAGGGCACTGAATGGGCTAACATTGCTGCTACCGCCAACCTGCCATTTTAACCTACGATCGATGGGGGATCTCAAAGGAAGACTGGAAAAGGTTACAAAATGGGCTCGACCAAAGGGGAGCAATGGACAGATTAAGGGACTATCATTCGATATCAAGGAAATGTTCAACGAGCTGCCGCACGAGTCCATCTTGGAGGCAGTAAGATGGGTGACGAAAATGATGAAGAGGAAAGGAAGGGAGGGAGTGTATGTGAAGAAGAGGGGAAAAGGGGTGTCCTTTGCCAAGCAACGAAGTGATGAGTGGGTGTTCATTAGTCTACAACAAATTGAGAAATTTGTCAAGTTTGAATTGGATCACACATACCTGACTGCTGGAGGAAGGATTTTGAGGCAAGTAATGGGGGTACCAATGGGGAAGAGTAGTAGTCCCCCTTTGGCGTGCCTGCTGTGTATTTTTAACGAAGCACGTTTTCTTGAGTCCTTGGGGAGGGACCGAAATTTGGTGCGAGGGATTAGGCTGGTAGATGACCTTTCAATTTTTGTGTGGGTTGGGAACTCCAAACAGGGGGAGGAAGAGGCAAAAGGGATCATGGGGAAGTTAGTAGATATCTATGACTCGAACCTACAGCTAGTTAGAACCGACGCGGACGAAGGGACCTGGACTTTTCTGGGTTGCGAACTGAGGGTCTGGCGATCTCCGAATCGAGTGGAGATCAGGTATAAAGCTAAGAACGAAGAGGATGTGTGGTCGGAAGCGTACTGTTATAGGTCGCTACAGAGTTTTGGGTCCTATGTAGACAAAAAGCAGAAAAAGGTGGTGATTAATAGTGCCCTGTCACGGATCAGAGCCTGTTCGTCAACTGTGGAGCTTGAAGAAATGCCGCTACTGACGCTCAGTAGGGAGCTGCGATTGTTAAGGTACCCAAGCGAGTTTTTTACCGGTACCCTGGGGAAATTCATTGACAGCAAGGCAAAGGACTGGGAGAGGTACCGGGACTTGGCCTAGCAAAGGGACTGAAAAAAAGGGGGGACCAGTGTACACTATTTTCCCACGGCGGCAACTGTTTTTATAGTTGACCGTCGTCTACTCAACCAAGGAGGTGCCTGCCCCCTGACGACGTCGGCTCTGGCGCCGACAGAAAGGGCTCTCGGGGAAATCGCCAGAACGCCGGTAGTATAGAGGAAGAGGTGAAGGAGGTGGAGGAGGTGGCTATGGGGGATAGGATGCTGACGGCGGTGTGCTTATTTTTTTCATTATAACGACTGGCCCTCACTGGGCTTTGGCCGATGAACGACTACGCTCAGATGCTTGCATGTGAAGTGAGGTGTGCTCTCGGTCGTTGTGATGCTCTGCGTTACTCTCTTGTTCCACTCATTATAATACCTTGCATTTTGTATTTATTGTATTTTTCACTTGATCTGAACGTTTAGGATTCTCTATCAGCTCCTGCATTCCGTGTGGACAAGTTGCCATTTTAACTTCCTCTTCCTGCCATTTAGCATCTTCCTGCCATTTAGCATCGATCTAGGTCGATTTATCTTTGATGCAGTCACCTTTGCTGCTAACATCATTCCCTTTAACAATAATCTTCCTTCACCGGTAGCCCATGCCACCTGCTTTTTGGCAGTTTTTGCCTTGTTTTTGTGTGAGGATCACAGTGCAAGTCCTCTGTCCAGGTGGAGATGAAAAAAACAGTTGCTCTCCACCCTTTCGTTTGCCTAGATAGTGGATGCAATTCCACTTAGTTTTTTTTTTTTTTTTCACTACATGTATGATCTTGTTGTGATTCAGAATTCAATTAACTTAATGAATTATCAATAAATTCTAAAACCGAATTGAATCAGGTGCTCCTCTGTTCAGAACTTAACGCCTAGCCTCCCATTGGACTTTTTTGTTCTTTGCGGACAACACATTGCCACCATACTCCGACACCAAACAATTCTCACAGGAATGCAGGTATGGTGGGGAAGTCAAATCGCATTTAAACCTCTTGTGACGCTACCGGAAACGTCGCATGAACGTCACTGTTCATTATGTCAGGTTCTGAATGACCGCACGACGCACACACAGGGCGCTGGATTTCCATCCAGGCAAAACGGGTTGCATGCTCCGCACAAAATGGCAGGTTCCGAATGGCCATACAGTGCATACACAGAGCGCTGGATTTCAACAAGGCAAAACGGGTTCCATGCTCCGCACAAAATGGTCCTCGCGTGCGACCCGGTTTGCCTGGACGGATATCAAGCCAACAGCACCCCCGTACCTCCTGAGAGTCGTGGCTGTGCATGCGCCGGAACACTGAAAAATAATAGTTAGGACATGTTCTTGTGGTTTAAACCACCAGTACCTACCACATTTTTAGGCATCAACGCGGTGTATGAATCCGTGTGCCGTGCAGGTCTATACCCGTTCACGTGGCCTAAGACCCCCTGAGGTACTGGTCGTTTTAACCGTCCATTTCTTTGCCATCAACAAAAATCCACCCCTCCTATTGTAGGGGATTTGGGCCATCTGTGTGACACTGTTCAGAATCATTCGGACCCAGGGTAGACGGTATCTTAGTAGCAGTTTAAACCACCAGTACTTGGCCCAGCTATCGGCCGCGGAAAAAAGTAGAGTAGAGAAAATTCTAGTTTGATGAATTTGGGCGCTCTAGTGGTGGCTCGTATGTTTCCTAAACTCGTGGCGCGTTAACGGGCACGCCTTTAGGAAGTACTGGTGGTTTAATTACCCATTTCATTTGCAAGGCTACGGCCTTTTTTTTGGGGTCTCTACTAGGGCTGGCCCTCCCCTCTTGAGGTTTCGTGATGATACAAGGCCAGGCCACTTATGGTGGGGACCAAATAGATCTCTGGTACACTAACTCCTGAAAATTCGGAGGCCGGGCCTGACGACGGCTGCCATTGTTAAATCTGATCGGCGGCGGTCATTCCGTTTTGGCCATCCCAAAACGTCGGAGGCCCACCCGAGGCCCGCTATTTTCCCACGCGGCAAAGGTGTACTAGTGGTTTAAACCATTTGGTGGGGACCACATGGATCTCTGGTACCTACTGTTTAAACCACCAGCGCTTTCGGTACCCTGGTGATGTTACAAGGCCACTTCGGTGATATCCATTTGGATATATACATGTTTGTATGTTTTCGTTGCTTGTGTACAAGCAGCACCTGACTCACAGTGGGCTTCATTTGGAGGGGACCAAATGGATCTCTGGTACCGTAGTGTTTCAACCATCCGTGCTTTCGGGCAACATTTTCTGCCACAGTGGAATTGCCCTGGGCGTAAAGAAAAGACAGAGGGCAACAATCACCAATGTCTCTTAATATACGTGAGCAGTGAGCACAAACAAGCGCAGCCTCGTTTAGGCTGGTGGCACCACCAGCCATTTTGCTCCGATAGGCTGAGGGACGCGAAACTCGTAGCACCTTCACAGCCAAATTGGAGAAAAATGGCTGGGCCTAGCTATTTTTTTTTCAAACTGCGTTGCTCATGCGCTGCGATCTCCGGGTCTGGGGCCGCACTGTTGAAGAACTTTACCAACGCCCTGCAGAGCGGGCCTGAAGCCCGAAAAGTCACGTCGACGTCACGGACCGTGTAAGGGCCCAGGTACTTGTCCTTTAAAAGGCCGCGGCATTGATAAAAGAAAAATCTACAGGAGTATCCGTGCAGAATGATTCACCACCGAGTTCTTTATGAAAACTTAATATCCTGATAGCCTATTTTCCCAGAAAAGAAATGCAACAAACATTAATACATTGTGCATAAAATTCCCTAAGAAAATAACACCCTTCAACTGAAAGGCTGAAACAACATAACAGGGTGTTTAAAAAAAAAAAAAAAAAAAACTGTACAGGGCAGCGGTCCCATTAGCCAAGGCTTCGGATTCGCAAGACACGATGTGATGCACAAATCACCTGTTGCGTCCATAGATATCTGCCAATCGCAAGATGTTCGATGTCGCAAGATGTTCGATGTTCGATATTCGAGGCAGTAAAGACACATAAAAGCAGGCCTCTGTGTGTGTGTGTGTGTGTGTGTGTGTGTGTGTGTGTGTGTGTGTGTGTGCGTCTCTGCTTATCCCCGAGCCGGTGCGACACGCACTTCGTGCCAATTATTGCACTGGTGACGCCAGAAATCCATTTAAATTTTAAAAACTGAAACCATAACAAGAAAGATTAGCATGGCCTCTTCACAAGAATGACACACAAATCTGGGAACAGTTCAGCTAAGCAAAACGACACAGCTCCTTCGCAACCAGATTCTATCAATATATGATATAGGCCCCTGTGCAGAAACGAAATGGGCTTGACGCTTGAGCATTTCCGAAAATGTGCAGACATACTACACATTTATGGGTTAATACCTGTCTCCTTCTCCACATTTATGTTAATTAATAATTTGACATATGCAAAGTTTAATAATAACATTATTCTTCCAGGATTAGAGTGTTAATGATTGCATAATTCATTTAGAATGACGGATGACTTTCTTGTGAGGGCAGGAGTGGGCATGCTGAGAGGCCCATGTTAAGCTTCTGGGCTGTGTTGCAGGGTTTACGCATACATGACCCACAGGCATAAACTAATCATTTGCAACTCCCAAACTGCATACATGGTTACCCAGCCCACATCGTTCTCTCTCTCTCTCTCTCTCTCTCTCGTGCCCGCATACGTTGAGACATGGGTGACAACAGTGACAACAGTGGCGACAAATGGCTACCTCCCAACATAAGGCCCCTTCGAATTCGACCGGGCCATTTCCCCTACCCCGACCAGCCAACGGCCGCTATCGGCTGACATACGTGAAACCCCACAAATGGCACGCACATACAGGGACCCATGTATATGTGCATATGCGGGGTGCACATACATATACGCCATGCAGCTTCAGGGATTAAATTGCCCCATGGCCTAGAGTGGACTGACAAGTTTGATTTTCTTTTTCACAAGAAGAATGCTCCAGGGCCTACAAAAAAGCATGCAATTGGTTTCCTCATTTTATTAAAATTTATTCTATGTCAATGCAAGATGGGAGTTCTTTTTCTTGGCTGGAAAAGATATTTAAGAATATACATCATCACCCACGACACCGAACACTGCACTCTCACTGTTAACCTCTCTCTCTCTCTCTCTCTCTCTCTCTCTCTCAGCTTGCACAGGCCTCCATGCACACTCTGACACCGTCCTGAAAAAGGCTTCCGACAAAAGAAGATGACCACTTGAACCAAAACCGGTTGAAGCAACACTGCAGCACAGGACCTAATACACAAGCACTGCAGTGGGACCAGTTCCCTTGAGAAGACTGGTCCCTACTACAAATACTGCACTGTGCACTCTCGAGTCGTCTATTCAAACACTTGGCATCAGCCGTAGAGGTGAAAGTTCGGAGCCTCATCCCAGTCTCTCCACCTCGGTTTTGCCCCCATGAAACATAGCTCCCCCCCCGCCCCCAGCCCCCTCCCCCCCCCACAAGACCCTTAACCCAACAAACCGATATGCTTGCAATACTTTCTGACTCTCATCTGCAACCAGGCTCTTACGTAGTAACCGTTTTTACCTCACAGGTATTATTAGCCCCAGTCCGACGCTCCTATCTTTCGGGAACACATATGAGTACATTACAAGAACGAAAGGCTGCCCCATGCGCCCCCCACACCCATCGCCATCCACCCCATAGATCACACAACTGGACGTCTCTAGTGCGTCGGGCTAGACGACAGGAGGAGGAGGTTGCAGTGAGCAGATGGGCATCGGGGGGTCCTTTTCAGTTTACGCTGACATGAACAAGAACTGGGGATGTATAGTTATATATTGTAAACATGGACGGGAAACGTAATAACGAGCTGCATTCCTCCCGCTGGAAAGAATCATACACTGACCTTGGACACAGCATTCATCAACCCCTGCTGCAGGGTAAGTCTCGTCATCCTCCGGATCAATGACTGCATCATGTCACTCACTACTCCCTCTCTCACCTCTCTCAGTTGCTGGACGCCCCAAACTCGCCCAAGACAGGTGGCAAAGGTCTCCATTGAAGCCCGCCCATACCGGTACTGAACCACATTCTCAAGATAGATCCATGCCGTCACTGATGATGGTGTCCGTCTCTTGCCGGACTGCATTGTACCTCTCAAGAAGAGGAGGTGCCTTGACAACGCTCGTCATGAACAGCTTGAACCTTGCACAAGTTTCAACATTACTGAACGACAAAAAGACATACAGGGGGCACCGACACAATTCACAACAGAGAAATAGACACAGAGCCAAAGGAATGGCCAGCAAATGAGATCCGCGTGTTAAATTGTTTAGTCCAATTTCGATTTAGTTGACATCACACACACAGCGAAGAAAGATCACACGTGACGAAGAGGTTTCCTTTACCATTTCCAAAATTAGAACCATCTAAGCGCACAAAAGAAGCGGACGGCGGAATAGGTGTATAACTTAGAACTGAAAGCGCAGACAGAATTGAGAACACGAACAACGCAGTGAGCAGGCGGAAAGCCACTGTGTGCTGCAATCGCAGGCACATCCGTTTGCTGACTTCGATGCCATTTCCATGCCGCACTCAGCGGTGATGATGGCTTCTCCCCCTCGGCATACTGCAACTGTCAGAGTCCTTAGCAAAAGTGCACTGTCGAGAACGGCGTCACACATAAAAGAGAGCGCACTATCGAAAACACGAGACCGCGACACATCTTTTCAGCCGTTTCAGCGCCCAAGGCCAACTCAAAACCCATTATTAGCTGTCCTTCGGGACATCCGTTAAAATTGGAACAATACAGAGAAGATTAGCATGGCCCCTGCGCTTTCAAGGATGACACGCATTAAAAAAAAAAAAAAAACACCATTATTAGCTCGATTACGAATATACGACCAAGCAACACAAGCGAAATGCTTTCCGGTTCACATTTCAAGCCAAGCAGTTTGTAGCTCAAGACCAAACACGACGGGTCATCGCTGCCAAAAGAGAACCCAAACCGACTCTCGTAGCCCACGGACAAAACTGCAGGGCTACCGTGGCCACAGGACAAGCCCAACACGCTATAACACACACCAAACCGAATGGGTTATCAGGTGCTTG
>BFEA01000201.1:2094238-2106157 GCA_003427395.1 Chara braunii | reverse complement strand
CAAGAAGGTGGTTGGCGCACACACGTGTGTGTGTGTGTGTGTCTGTGTGTGTGTGTGAGAGAGAGAGAGAGAGAGAGAGGTCCAACCTCCTAAATTCCACGAATGTCCACCAAACATACGGACGCTGGTGTACACACACGCACACACGCACACACAAAAGGGGAAGAAAGGGGTTTGAGCTGTGATAAGCGGCTCAGGATCATGGTACACCTCCCTCACAGGAGACGAGGCAGTCGCACAAACAAACATGCAACAAAAGTCATCGCGCCACTACTACTCGAGGTAGAATATCATGTGCAATGGCCTGCAACCTGATCTGAACACACGAACTCACCGAATCACTACCCGTCCCAGCCTTCAAATTATTTATCAACATGGAAACTGTTTGGGAACACTTCGAACGCCCAGTTGTGAGGCAGAGAACAGCCGAACATCGGGCAATAGAATGATACGCCTGTTTACTGACAGAAGCACCTCCAGGACCACTTTTTGTCGCAGCCATTAGAGCACTTAAAAGGCTCTCAAAATTGCAAATTTCAGCCTGAACGAGAGCGGCAAAGAATGACTGCAATGTCTGTTGAACAAAAAAAAACAAAGGCAAGACAAGCACAAACCAAGGAAACACAAGATCACATGTTAAAGCACAAATATTAACAGCATACTGAGCATAGGACAAACCAAGGAAGACTGCAATGTCTCTTGAACAAAAACATTCAAAACATACCTTTCTCGGCCTTCTGGCTAAGATAAAGTGTGGTATCTGTTCTGATCAGTTTAATCAACTTTAATGTCTGATCCGTGGTCCATCGGACCACATACAAATAAAAAACCAACACAAATAAGCATAAACCAAGGAAACACAAGATCAAATGTTAAAGCATGAATATTAACAACATAGCCGGCCAGGCTCGCCTGCGCCAGTTCGCCAGAGGCGAGGTCGCCCGGCAAAACCAGACGGGTCAAAAGAGAGGCATAGATCCCTCCCCCAAAGAAACAGGCTCCAGGACAGGACCACACGTGGCCTAAGCAGCCAGAATCCGGCCTTAACTTCGATTTCGGTGATGGGTCATCAAGCGTTTAAAAGGGTACATTTTGACTCATGTTTTTTCATTTATTTTTATGTTAAAATTAACAAGAAAAATTTCAAGGTTTCCCTCAGCCAAACATTGTTTGTATTGCAATTTTACATGACGCTTTTTTCCGATTTTATCATTTTTTAAATGATTATATAGCATCTCGGACCCTGCCCAGACGCTGTACCCAGGCGACCTTCCCCCAGCCGGGCTGCCCGGGGACAAGCACAGCAACATAGCACAAACAAGGAAGAACAACATCCAATGTTGAAGTCTCAGTACTAGCAGCATTACCACATGGATGCTCATGTCAAAGCGCATATCGCCAACCCACAGACCATACACCGGATCATACACCTCATTTCGGCAGCAGAGATACTGTAACAAGGACAACTGCTCAGACAAGCATGTTGTCCTGTGACCTCTCTCTCTCTCTCTCTCTCTCTCTCTCTCTCTCTCTCTCTCTCATGATAGTAAGATATGCTGGTCCTTCTCGTATGTACCTTGATGCATCCAAGATCTGGCCACAGACACCATCAACGCATTTCTAAGTTCTGACCAGCAGATTAGCAAGGAGGAGAACGTTCTGATGGACGAGTCAAGAAGTAATGACAGGATGCTCACAAGGAGTGAAGGAAAAAGTGACGAAAGGGTTGAGATCAAGGATTGCAATCACACTCTGAGAAGGATGAGGAGGTTGCAGTGTGATCACTTTCCCGAAGAATTCAACACGCTTAAGACACCTCGGGGCATTCTCAGAGTAGTACTTCATGGACTCATTCTGGTCACAGTTAGGGTCGAAGTTCTAGTGTGAGTATGCCCTCACACCAATGAAAGCGGCAGATGGTAGACAGCCCAATCAAACCACCAAAACTGATCGGCAGACTTAGTTTCCCCTCCCTCCCATTTGGCTTATTGCAATCTGAAACGCTGAAAAAAAAACAAGGCCTCTAACAAGCTGATCCTCCAAGTGGACAAAAAACAGTCATGCCCACACAAAATGCCAGGGCGAGCCGGAATTGACGAGTATACCTCAAGTGCTTGGCCTTGCAAAAGAGAGCTTCTGACAAGTTCCAGTGCTTGTGGTAGAACCTTCTCTCTCTCTGTTGTACCTGCTGTCTTCCGCTTTTTGTCCAACACCATTGTGCGACAGAGTTCTAAGGCCAGAGCAGACATGTGAAGATCTGACTCACTGCATAGCATGCACCCAGAGACACCATCCCCGCCCCCGCCCACCACCAAACAGAGGACATGAGTGGACTATGACACCAGACACTGTCGTCCCTGCCATAAAAACCCTTGCAACTACCTCTCTGGCTATTTCTTAATGCAGCAGCACTATTTAGAACTGTAGGCTGGAAGTCTTGAGATGGAAGGCTGGCGGCAACAGGGCAACACCGATGTAGGGTTTTTGTTTTGGCAGAAAGCGAATAAAAGCAATTCGTACCAACCGTTTGCATTCACTCGCACGCATTTTCAGAGTCAAGAAAGAGCGGAAGCATTTTTCTTGGCAAAGATTGATGACAAGACGAGGGCGCAGCCATAGTCGGTGGTTGCCGCCCAGCACATTGATTATTCTGCTCCCCCTTTGTTGTATCTCAGGGCTTCACTCTGCTTTCAACATTCTACATGAACACGCACTGCCGTGGGAACCAGATACACAGATTGAGCAATGTATAAGGACCATTACCAGCTCCAGATACATTGAAAATGTTGTGCGGTCCAAAAGCAGGGCGCTTCCAAGCGCCCAGGTTGGCTATATTTATAACAACGAAGGAGTTTTCGAAGTCTTCTCTCAGGTATGTTTGATCACCTGCTTGATGTCAGCACCTGTGTTTCATATTTGCTAAACACCACCCTATGAAACATGGGTGACAACCAACGGGCCTAGTTCAGTTGGCACATCCATGAACTGCAAAACGCAGACAAAAGTTCAAGTCCAGATGCAATCAGATTGAGAGGACTGAGCCCTCATGGGGCCCTAACAGACGTGCAAGTGTTCTCAGCTGTGGGACCCAACAAGCCTTGTGCCCAGCCTAAGTGAAGGCGGGCCTGAATCCACAAGAGGGCCTATTTTCAACATTTTCCATATGTGGGTACACAGACAGTTGCAGCACGCCAGTTGGTTGCAGGAAAACGTGAGCCTCCGTGCTCTTTCCAGAAATCAAGGACTGCGCTATGCTGTTGAGCCCAGGGACGGGTGGTTGTGCCCTGGGCACACGCAGTGTGAGGCCGACAAATCCCACAGCGGCCACGGATGAATGAGAAAGCAGCATTGTTGTCACACAAGGCCAACCCTTGGAGCATGGGAGCCTACCTATATGTGCCCAACCAAAAAGGGCCCAGGCCATTAACTGTAGAGGTGGGCCTGGGCGCAGAGACTACAGTCTTCCCCCGAATACAACGTACCGTCATTATAGCTGAATTTGGGGTATCTTTCAGTCTAAATAGAGCCATAATGACCGTACATTGTATTCGGGGGAAGAAGGTAGGGGCCCACTGGAAGCTACTGGAAACTTCCCCAGCCAGGCCCAAGCAGACACACACAGGGGTTGCACTTTCCATAAAGGAAAGAGGCCAACCCAGGGGGAGGCATTCGGGCCTTGGCCTGCAATGCAAACACACTGCTTTGTTGCTGCGCTAGCATTTGCATGGGCCTGCAGGTCAGACGCGCGCACGGGCACAGAGGTGAGGGGCACTGTAAGCGCAGCGGGCGCACAGCAGCCATAACGCAGTTGATGGCAAAGGTGGTCTTTGGGTAGGAGGCTCATGCTGTGGGGAGACGAGGGGTGATGACGAGAGGAAAGAGAAGTGATCGGCATTGGTGTTGACCTCACACACATTGGTCTTCGACTTCAGAGTGATCCAGTTGCGAGAATGTAGATAGGCTGAATAGGATAGGCTGGGCGCTGGGCGCTAGACAGTAAGTGCGACATTGGATACAGGGTTGGTGTGACCAAGATACAGGGTTGGTGTGATCAAGAGTGGCGACATTACCATTCAAGTTCATTGTATTGCTCTTCTTTGGATGGTATCTTGGTGCATTGCACTCTCTGCTTGGTTCATGACTATCTGAGCTACTTCATGATTTTGCAACTTGGATTTCTGTCTATCGCTCTCGCTCATATTCCTTGCAAGATGAACAGAACAGCGTAATTCTGAATTACCTGCAGACCGTCAGTTGAATGGCGCCATCACAAGGCCGTCACCCTTTAAAAAGAAGGGAAAAAAAAACTTCAGAGAAGGGCAAAAAAAGGTGCCTAATACTGACTATAGAAAAAAAACGCGCGACCATGAGAGACTATTCTTGCATAGCTGCAGCAATCAGGGACACTCAACAGCAAACACTCTACTGCGCCCAAAGAATCACAACCAAGATCTGTGCGCCCCGTTTATTGCTTTACCTGCCCCTTTTCTTGCCTTTAAATGCCACGACAGCACAATCATCGATGGAAAGATACCGATTTATATTATTTTTACTTAATTTGAGCCCACCTTGCACAATCCATACCGATACAAAGGTACAAACTACATTATTCTGAACCACCAGTCCATCCGAAACTGATTGACGAACCAAGAGCTGCATTTTTCCGGGTCTATACAATCTACAAAGCCAGCCTCACAAAAAAAAAAAACACAGTTGTCCGTTACCACCAAGCCTCTGCCGGGAGTGGGTACCGGATTTTGGGCCAGTATTTGTGTTCGAGCAAAATCTACAGTGCCGCACACGGATGGACTGGTGGTTTAAACTTTACGTTGAATGCACCTGCTGTAATTCATACTAGTGTACAACTGTATAAGTGCACATAATCCACAGTCATCATTCTCATAAACAAATTACTAGCAACCATGTACCTTATCAAAGATGAGAGCTCTGTGATGATGGCATCGTAATTCTTTGCACTTATACGGCTTCCATATGCCCTCACGAGCGAATTGAGAATAATCCACAGTCATCATTCTCATAAACAAATTACTAACAACCATGTACCTGATCAAAGATGAGAGCTCCGTGATGATGGCATCGTAATTCTTTCCGCTTATACGGCTTCCATATGCCCTCACGAGTGAATTGAGAGTAAACAGGGATGCCTGTCGCAAAGCGCGATTCGCCTGTTGATGAGATAGCAAACAGAGGCACGACACAAATGCTCCCTTGTCAGCACGCAAAGCAGACCAGTGATGCCAATTAACCCGACTCATTGCATTCTAATGCTTTGCACTGACAGAGCTTCCATATGCCCTTACAAGCAAATTGAGAGTGAAGAGAGACGTCTGATGCAACGGACGATTTGCCCACGATATAACAAACCGACACACGCTTATCAGCACACAAAGCAGACAAATGTCGCCAATTACGTCGATTGATTATCGAATACTTATTTCTAGTAATTTTCTACTTACTTTTTTTTTGGTTACTGAGCCAGGCACTTCACCTGGGGAATGGCACTTTTTTGAAGTTTTTTTAACAAACTGATTTGAGTGAAAGAGGACCACCTCCACAACTGACTCTACTGAAGCAGCTGAACGCCTCCACATGACTGGCCTCTGCTGGTTTGACATCCACGACATCACCAAAGCAGACCGGTTGCTGGTTCGACACGCCTGTTTGACATCCTCAACATTGCCAGAAGGCTAACCAGAAGAGTTGCTGGTTTGACACCTCCATCCCCACTTGCTGTTCCATGCTGCCCCTGCACACGGGCCCCATTTGCGGGCCCCGACAGTTGCTGAGGGGCCCCCAGGCCGCACGCTGTCCAGCGCGCACCCTGGAGACCCACGGCGGCCCTCTAGGCCGCAGGCAGCACTCACTTAGTATTTATTTATTTATTTATTTATTTATTTATTTATTTATTTATTTATGTGCTGTCCTATTTTTGACGGTTCAGGCACCTTTTCGGACTTGCAGTCCCCAAGGCAAGGGCTTGGGCTGGGTGCAACGGATGCAGGGCCGAAACAGCCCCAGGCGCATTTTGGCGCCCTGCTGCACCAGCAGCACGGTCTGGGCCCCGGTAGGGACCTCGACCGTGTGGGCCGTTCTAGGCCACACAGCAGGTTCCCCAGAAGGGCCCAGCGCACTATATAGCTGGGCCTCTCGCTGGGCAGGGGACAGTTGGGTCGCTCTCTTCTTGAGTGACACTCTGCTGGATGGAGGCTGCGCTATGCTCCGCTATTCCAGCGTTGCGCTGCTGGGCTGGGGAGGAGAGGCGCACAGGGTAGAGAGAGGCGGAGGCCTATCTGCAGCGGCGGACTTACCTGGCGCCATAGCTGGGACTCCGCACGGTACCTGCACAGGACGACCACATCGTCAGCACAACGGCAGCTACCCGCACATGAGACAGCAAGGAGGACAATCTTCTTCCTCCTCGCCCTCCATCTCATCTCTCTCTCTCCCTCTTCTTCCTCCCTCCATCTTCTTCTTCAGATACGAGAGTGAGAGAGACTATTGGCAGAAGATATTGGCAGAGGTTACGGTGGGCATGTTGCCCAGGATCTGATTCAACATTCATGAGGCAGACATTGATTGGACATTGGCAAGGGACTATTTTGGACTTCGCTATTGCGATCTTGGACTTCTCCCTCGCCTCCATCTTCGTCCTTCCTCTCCCTCCATCCCTCGTCTATGGGATCTCCCCATGTGCGTGTACAAGGAGGGACCATTCTTCTTGGTGTGCGGTCCCTCCTCCCCCTCTCACGTGTGTGATGTATGATGGGATGTCGTGTCAGTCCCGGTGAGGTCAGGACTAACCTTGAAGTCTTCCACTGCGCTATTGAGTGCCATTTCGTATGTATCAGGATGTACATTGCCTGTTGATGCTTCACTAACATCGCGTTGTCCATTCAGTCCTTTTCATCACATTGTGGATCCTTGGCTGTACATCATTGCCCAACTGGGCATTTATCACTTGCCAGACTTGCAAACCGATAACAAGAATCACGACAGGTGCAATCGAAGCCCACAAATCCAATGACAACAAGGAAAACATGGCATGGGAAACGATTGAGCAGATGGCGGGGCGGAGGCGGGGGGAGGGGCAGAGGGAGCAGGGGGAGGGAGAGAAAAGACCAATAAAATGCAGGTGACTGCTATGTGCTCTCTAAAAGCAGAAGCATTCAGGGCTCCCGTTGCTCATAAAAGAGTGTGAGTGGAGAAGATAATTAACCGCAGTGCATATGTGCGCCGACTCGCTCTCATGAAGCTGTTGCTTCCGACTTCAATTCATGATTAGGTTACATGAAGGGAGTCATAGCGAGAGTGCGGTGATACAATGAAATGGAGGAAATCATGGCAAGAATACGCCAAGTCAGTCAAGTATGCTTGACCATGGCCGAAGGCAAACGAGAGCCCAACACATAGTGGTGAAGAAGGGGAGAGGAGGAGAATACCTTTCGCAGGAATGTGGTAAGCTCCGTCACAACAGGTTCCAGGACAATTGACAAGTCAATGCCCAGCGGAGACTCTGCGATAACTGCAAATGCCTGTGAAACATAGCCCAAGGAGTAAACGGTTGGTTACCAACGAGTCAGCTTTCGCTTAACATACAAGTGTTTACACATGCAAATCTGTTTCACAAGCTGATGCCCGTCAATGCAACTCCACAGGACAGGTGGATGCTCCAGACACCATCCATATTTAGAACTGCCAAAGACCCGAAGACATCACGCAGTTTCATATTGGACACAATACCAGACCACTGCACTGTGTGATGATGCATAGGACCACAAACTTGTTACAATCCTGTTTTCAGAAACCTTGCAGCCGTCCTTCAGGACATCCATTAACATTGGAATGATAAACAGAAGATTGGCATGGCCCCTGTCCAAGAACGACAAACATAGATTGAGAAATGGTTCAAATTATTGCAAAAAAAAAAAAAGAAACTTGCAGCTTTGGTCCGCTACTCACACAACATTACTGCATTTCGTGCATTCATTCTTTTCTCCACAACTGCATCCGACGACTGACAAAAGAACTGATAGTCATTCCACCTCACAACAGGTTCTGGCGACAGAGAGAAAACTGGTGTGTGTATGGAAAGAGAAATGCCAGTATCAGGGCGAGAAAAGAAGACGGCTACATCCTTTTGGGCAAATGCTAGACAGATGCAAAGCTTTAAGACTATCTCAGAAGAAAAGGAAGTCGTATCTACATGACTACCACCTGACAACTTCCCCAAAACAAAACGAGCAAGCCACTAAAACTGTCTCATACCCCTGGATATTGCCCCGGATAAAGGTAGAATCAACCCACATTCAATTCAGGGGGAAGTCTGCAATTGCAGTTTAAGTTCTATATCACACAAGTAGGACCAGCACCGTTTCTGCTTCTGTGAAGAGAGACTTGAGATCCCCAAGAGTCTTTTCTCATAAACCCGCGGGTCTTCTATTGGGTGATTACACTTCTGAGGTGAATGCTTCAACAACTGCTTGCAAGAGTCAGCGCAGGATCAACACTTGCTTTGATCCCTTTTTCTTCTTCTTCTTCTTCTTCTTCTTCTGTTTTTCCTTTTGGATCAGATATTAAACTGATCAGAACAGATACTACACTTGATCTTAGCCAAAAGACGGAGAGAAGTTACCTTGTTCTCCCTGGATTCTTTCCTCTGTGATATTTTCTCGTCAGTCACTTTCTGCCATACTTGTTCTTCCGTTTTATGCATCCACAGTCGTACCAGCTCCATCCATAGACTTCCCAAGCACACAAAGAAACTCTCTCTCCCTGTAGCTGCTCACACACAGTCCACTTTTTCTCTACCCCCCAAAACACACCAACAAACAAGAAGGAAACCACATCCACTAGCTCCCAGCCATATAATGACACAGGAGGGACCACATCACAATGCTGGCAGAGGTGGGCTATCGTCTTCCAGAAGCTTTCACCTTCACGGCTGTGAGTCTTGTAATCTCATTTCGCAATCTGTCCAGCAAGATTGGGAGGCACGTTGCCAGATCGCCGCGGAGGTGGTCCCCGAGCATGGAGACGACTATCCCCATGCATGAAATTGCACATTCCTTGACCTCCTGTTTAATTACAGAGACAGACAGACAGTCGTTGACAACAACACAAATATCAGAAACCACAACCTGGTGGGCGGTGCCGCCACGAGAGTCTCGACTCAAGCGGACACCAACGTAAAGTTGTAAACACAACCCTAAGCAAGACTACGATAAATCAACAGGAATCGACAGAAGTAAATACGGAAATTTAAAAAACGAACATTCAGAACAACAAAGTTGAATAAAGTTCAATAAACTTCATATGTTTAGGTTTAGATACACCCACTTCACCCACTGGGCCCCGGTGTGTAGATTGTGTAAAGATAGGCTCCAAACAACACCTCCAAGCAAAAGCCTCATCAAACACACCTCACAACTCCCAGCAAGTGTGTGGATTGTTTCAGAAACAACCAAGTCCAAGCAACTCGTCCTCTTCTCAAAGAAACCGACTCCAAGCAAGACACTCATCAAGTGACATCAACACATCTGACAATGCCAAGCGAGATGACCACTCCGACACTCAAAATTCTCAGGCGGAAATTGTTCACTTGGGTCACCGTAAGATAATTTCGAGCATTCGATTGTTTCAGAAAATTTCTGCCATGACTGTCTCTCACAAACCACAAAGCACGGTGTACAGGGAAATCCGAGTGATCGACCAATCAGTCGTTCAATCGACTCCGATGGCTTCTGATTGCTGATGTTCATCCTCGGAATCACGTAGAAACAGTAGAACTCTAAAACTAAACAAAAAACAAACAAGTATGGCCATTGCAGGCCACACCGCCACGCCGAAGATAACTCGTGAGCGTTCTGTCCAACCAAAGGGGGGGGATTGACGCATCATGCATGTATTACTGGTGCAATGAGCAAACAAAGCAGAGTCCCCCCCCCCCCCAAAAAAAAAGGCAGAATCAAAGACAACTGACAGGTCTTCCTTGAATAGTCCAATGAAGTGTCTGGATCATGGTCGTCCTGGCGGTTTGCAGCTGGAGGTGCTGTGAGACATTCGTTGAAGAAAAGAAAAAGAAAAAACAAAGGACAGGCCTTCCAAAACACCAGCCAAGAGGGCAGAAAAGTTGGAAAAAAAAAACGACCAAAGTTCAACAAACAACAATGGTCTGCACAGCAAAACAGAAAGGAGGGTGGTTATGCAAACACGCCTTCATATGTACACAGGAGGACATCAAGTCCGCATGGCCATTATGGGCTGGGCCAGCCATAATTCTTGGCAATTGTTCATAATTAAAACTTTACAGAAATGGGGCGCTGGCACTGGGAGATGTGGGGATCGCCTATTTCTTGGTGGCACCTGGTGCCAATGCCCAAGGGTTCTGGGTAAAGATATAAACATCCAAACCAAAGGAAAAAATCGATATGGTTTGACCCATACTTGCAAGCGTCCGGTCCGGTCCGCTTTGCCGCGTGCGGCACCCTCCACCCAGACCGGACCGGACGGGGCCGTTTTTTTTTTTTGGGCAGGGGGGGGGGGGGGGGGAACTGGTCGTCGGGCGCACATTCGTGCGCCGCGCGGGTCCGGTCCGGCGGTCTGCCGCACGTGCGGAACCGCCCAGACGGCATCCGCCTGCAAGTATGGTTTGACCGTGATCGTTATGCTGGGTAAAAAGGAAAGAAACACAACCAGACTACAAAGGAATATGCGCACTCAGGATGGCCTTGATTTCCCTAGTGATAAGCCCAACATGAGTGCGTTACTTTACATTCGAGATTGGATGGGGTGATGGCCACAGTTCCCACCAAAGAATGCTCCCCACCAATGGACTGGTATGAAGAAGCGAAAGAAATCAATTAATTCAAAAAGCAAAAGATCTGACAACACAACACCCAAAAGGAAAAAAAGAATAAGAAAAACTGACAAGGACCAACAAATAGAAAGGGGTCGGATTGAAAAGGGAAAAAGAAAAAGGAAAGGGTCAGATTGCCTTTGGCAAAAACAAAGACCAGCTTCTCAACAAGAATATTCCTACAGATCGATGTGCAAAACAGCTGCCAGTGGTGTTCGCCTACCTGATCTTGGTCCTGCGCCATCAACCGCTTCAAGACAACAGTGTAGAGTGGATGAACAAAAGGTGCAAATTCGAATTGCGGTGGCTGCTAACAACCAGAAAACAGTAGCAAAGAAACACAAAGATGAACAAACTGCGGTTTAGAAATGACACCACATTACCCTTCCTGCTGCTGTCCGCCATGCACAGTACTCGACCAGAAACCGATGAACACTCAGGGAATGCACTAAGGTTCCATTAAATATCCAGAAGTTCTTTCAAACCGTAGACTTTAAGACTTTAAGTTCAGAGTGCAGAATAAAAAACAGAAAACAACTGCACTGAGGAAAAGGGAGACACAAACACAGAAAAACATGGGTGGCTCCATGCCAACCATCTCTGAAAACAAGAAAAGGGTCAACTCATGAGGGTGGATATGCTTCCTGAGAGCTTCCTGCACAACTACGAATGCATCGGGTCCACTGCACTTCACAAAAGTCACTAGATCCAGTCCGTGTGTTTTGCTCTGTATGAGGTCGCAGCCCAGGCCCCAGAGGGAGCTCCAGTTATGGCACCGGCACGTCATTATCATTCTCCTAAGCCGATTGCCCCCCTCTACACCATTCCACCTCTCTCTCTCTCTCTCTCTCTCTCTCTCTCTAGTGAAAAGTGGCGCCTCAAACTGATGATGCCATGTAGGTATGAGGTCGCAGCCCAGCCCCCAGGGGGAGCTCCAGTTCTGGCACCAGCACGTCAGCATCATTCTCCTAAGCCGATTGTCCCCCTCTACACCATTCTCTCTCTCTCTCTCTCTCTCTCTCTCTCTCTCTCTCTCTCTCTCT
>BFEA01000201.1:2063132-2088588 GCA_003427395.1 Chara braunii | reverse complement strand
GGGGGGGGAGGAGAGAGAGAGAGAGAGAGTGCAGGCGGGACTAAGTACATCGAGTAGGCTGGAGTAGGCGCGGGAGTAGCGAGTAGACGGAAGTAGGCATGGGAGTAGGCACGGAGTAGCCGTAGGCGCGTCGAGTACCGGCCACCCACAAAACCCTTCCACGAATTGAACGGAATACCAACAAAAAATGTGGGCGGCCGGGCGTTTGAGGGCTGGGTAGGCGTTCGAGGGCTGGGCGGGCTGTTTGAGGCCACCTGGTACCAACCAATACTTTTCCCTGCGAACAGCCCGGATTGCAGGCCGATCACCACGGCGGAAAGCGCAGATCTCAGGCCGATGAGAATTTTCTGCGCCGTCCGCGGTGGAGACCGGCCTGCAATCCAGGCCGGTCCTTATGTCACTTAGTGATTTCTATACTTGTCAGTCAAAAGGAACCAAAACGATGCCCTTCAGAATAGAAGGGGTTCGGCGAGTATTTCTTTTCATAAATTCATATCATACTAAGAAAGAGGGACCACGGACGAAAAAAGAAGAGGCCCACAGAGACAGATGGCCAGCACATGACGGGAAAGTGTATCAACAAGAAAAACTCCCATGAAAGGATTTACAGTGCGAAATTGCCAATGCATCTAGCATCGATTGCCGCCACATTCAGTTCGTTCGGTTGTCATGAGAGAGTAAGTATGCCCTTTAGTTATCCTGCTCATACCTTGATGTGCGGATGAAACACTTCCGGATGGTGTGAAGCCATAAGCATCCGAGCGAACACCAATGCTTCAATCTTCAAATTTGAGTTTGAAGTCTTATCCTGCAGCCGCAGTCATAAGAGGAAAATTAAATCAAAGATACAAAAGAAAAGAAAACGAACAACAACAGCAGCACCACATAATCGTACATGGAAAAGATGTTATCAGCCTATGCGGCAACAATGCAAAGCAAGGAGTCGCGGGCCAAAACCAACGGACAATCACAAACCAAAAGCATTACCGAACCCTCGCACAGCATACATGCACAGAAGGTCCTCCTGCTATGTACACATAAGCTCCTCCTCCAAAACCAACGCAAACTTCGAAAAAAGACTGAGGAAGAATCGACAAAAAGGCTGAAAATAAGGGCTTTCAATTATCGAGCACCGCTATCAACATACTAGCACTATCCGCACTCCAATCTTAAACAGAATGCATCAAGAAGCGAACGCTTCCACACCGAATCTTAAAATTTTACTAATGATTCCAGTGCACACATTTCACATAGTAAGAGGTCTTCATGCAAGAAACAAACTTAATTCCACATCCTGCACTGGTTTGGAATATCAGTACACATTCGGAGAATTTCAGACCCTTCGAACAATCGACTCAGTTCCAGAGAGAATCGCGTTCACTCAACAATCTCAGGACTGGTTACAAAAAGGCACAATCAGGACCTTCATGAATGCTCCTTTATTCTCCCAATGATTAATTAAGCAACCGAAGGCAAGCCAAACATGCACATCCTACAGGATCCCGTACCGTGAAAGTGTATAAATATTACATGTTAATGTTAAATAGTAAATACTAAATACTAAATAGAAAATACTAAATAGTAAATTCTAAATAGTAAATACTAAATAGTAAATAGTAAATACCGATCCTTTGTTTCCATCATTGCAGAAGACATTGCTGCACAACCTACTAAGCTATAAACGAAAGGAAAGAACCATATACACCAAACACTATGGAATCCTGGCAGGGGCGCAGAGTGAGAGGGCACAAACGGAAGGGACACAAAGTGAAAGGGTGCAGATTTAAGGGAAGTGATTGTGGAAGAGCATAGAGTGGAACGTCACAGATACACTAGAAAAACAGTGCAGAAGTGTGTGAAAGGGGACAAACACACAACACATTGCACCAGAGTCGAAGTGTGAAAGGGCAGAAGTATACCACCCACATAAAATTGAGCTTAAAGCAAGGATCATAGATAGCATAGCATCACATACCACATGCCCATAAATAGGCAGCTACCCTAGGAAGAGTGTCACGCCCAGCCAATAGCCCGGCTGGGCACCCGGCCGTGACACCCGGGGGGTTCTGACGCACATGATCCCCTCCTGGCGTGAAAAGAAAAAAAGAACTGAAAAAAAAAAGTTTCTTTTCTGCACTTTCCCACAGGACCCCAAATTTGGGCTCGTTTCTTTTTTTTCAGAGTCGGCTGTCAGGCGGGTGAAGGGGGGTATAAATTGGTTTTAAAGGGGCTAAAGTGGTTTAAAGGGGGGTGCCTTAGTGATATTCTGTTACTTTCTTTTTTATCTCCAATTCTGTGTCGAATTATGATGTGACCCTCAGCCAAAAGTCGTTTGTATTGCAATTCTCCACAACATATGTTTTTTTCTGGAATGTTTTTCTTTCTCTTTTTTGTCTTTTGGAGCTGGGGCTGCCCGGAACCCTGCCTGGGGGTCCTGCCCAGCCAGGCCCCCGAGCGGTGTACCCGGGCATAAGTTGGGTGCCCGGGCGCCCAGAAAAACAGCCTAGCAGCTAGCCCTGATACCCCTCCCGCCCCCCTACGCAGTCAAATGAGCCCAGACACTTTGGGCAGCATGGGGAAAAAATTCAAAAAATGATAATTGAATTATTGAAATAGATATTCCCTATTTTATCAACAATTTTGAATTTTCACGATTCCGAAACGGATAACCAGAATGGGAAACAAAAGAGGGGAGCTGGGAAGTGGGTTGCACAAACATGTTGCAGGAATGAAGTGCTGCTCTTTATCCTCCCAAAAGCCAGATTGTTTTTTGTTTGTTCTCTCCCCCCCCCCCTCCCCGCTTAGCACACATTTTTTTTTAATAGACCAGAGCTTACATTTAGAACCCTCTCAATCCCGGGGACAAGAGAGGGCACATGGTCGGCAAGACTATGCGGAAGAACAGATACAAGCTCCTTGAGTACCCAGAACACTCCGATCTGCAGCGCACGCAAACAACGAGAAGAAGAGGAAGCCACCGTCAGATGACCAAAAACAAACTCACCAAAGCACACCACCCCCAACGAGGCGCACAGTGTGGGTGGTCTTTTCCATATGGCTGGAGACTATACGACCACGCTTACAGGAATTAAGAAAAGAAAAAAAAAAAGCCACAGCCCATTGAACTCGCAGCGGTCATCAGTCAGCTCAAGCCTAGCAAACGACACGGGCTGGGAGGCGTCTCATGCGTCAGTTCGGCCTGGGATTGCACGGGTGAAGTCCTGTCTGGGCCAACCCAACAACTGTTTGGAATTCCCTGGTCAGGCTAAAGAGAGCTTTGACAGTTAAATTAAAGAAATAAAATTTTAAAAATGCAGCACCAATGGTGATTTAAATGCAAAGGACTACACACAAACAAAAGTCCATCAAGTGGTTACAACCATCGAAGTACCCAACCAGCGCAATGGGTGAACCACCTTAAGCAATCATTACCAACAAAGAAGTATGCACACTGGTACTTATGCTGCAAAGGTTACACGAAACAACACATTCAATGAAAAGTCATGCGGAACAGAGAGCTGAAGCATATCACTTATTCCCTTCTCCTTTTCTGGAGTCGTAAGTCGCATAACCAATCAAGCCGTTGCTGTACAGAGGAGGACATTCCATAGCAAAATGGTCATGCAGCATGGGCAAAACCAGGCAAGACACACATCGACATGTCTGCAGGTAGGCCAGAACACCTCTGCGCCCTGAAGCACCTCATCCAACCTGTCAGCTTTCCCGATCTTGGACCACCATACCTAACAGCTTCCAGCCTTTCAGGTCACCGCATTAAAAAATATTTTCCTAGTTTTTTTCCTTTTTGGAAGGGCAGCAGTCTTGAGATATATCCACGAGTGCCTGGCCCCAGGTCGTTCAAGATTATTACGGAAGTTATTGTAATTTTTTTTAATGTCATGATTATTGCTTATCGAGCTTCTGTTATGACAGGTATGTTGAGAGTTTAAGCCGCCTGAAGTATTGTGAAATCGAGGGTATCAACTTACTATCAAGTTATCAACCCCGATAGGCATGGTAATCAAGCCATGGGTGTCCGCTATGATGACCCTGACTGAGAATTCAACCTTCAAATTATTTTATTGGGTGTGTCCTGACTGGCCGCAGTTGGACCTGAGCAGCCAACTGCAGACCTGAGCAGCCACGTTCACCCGTTTCTTTCTTTTTCTTTTTTTCCCCCTTTAACAGCTTTTAGAAAATTTTATCGAATAAAAAAAACGAAAAATACTGAGTGAGGACGCCGCCCGGCCTGCCCGGCCGGTTGGGCCCGAGGGGGCCGCCCGGGTAAACCGGGAGGATCGAAAAAACGCCCAGTCGCCCAGAAATATATATATATATTGTCACACTGTGAATCAGAGCGCAGAAGCGAAAAAAAGGAAGAAGAAAAGAAGAGAATCTGAAACCAGGGTCGTTCTGCGCTCAGTGAGAGGACCCCGAATCTGCAATAAWATTTTGRTTKGGGGGGGKGGGGGKGGGGGGGTTGGTSKGGGKGGGGGTGCKGGGGTTGGGGGGGGTGTCTGTGATGTGGCGCAGATGCGCTTTTTTCTTTTTCTTTTCTTTTATAAGGGGTGTGTGTATACAAGGGGGGGCGACAGAGAGAGAGAGAGAGAGAGAGAGAGAGAGAGAGAGAGAGAGAGAGAGAGAGAGAGAGAGAGGATCCCCTTAACATGGCTCAGACAGCCCATGCAGGCTATCTGAAGGGTCCTCGCAGCCATGTAGCGCAGACCCCCCGACCAAAATCGAGGCAGGCAGTGAATATGAAGTAGAGCACGAGCTGGGGAATATATACTCAAGATTCGAATTCAGGTCTGTGTTTCAGCAGTTATGGGTTG
This sequence comes from Chara braunii, assembly GCA_003427395.1. NCBI lineage: Eukaryota > Viridiplantae > Streptophyta > Charophyceae > Charales > Characeae > Chara > Chara braunii. The sequence goes on along the minus strand of BFEA01000201.1, from coordinate 2,083,756 downwards.
CTCACGTCGCTAGGGCCTGTTGGTCTCTGCACGTGACTCTTAGGCCTTGGCTGCACTACTCATGAAATGTGCAAAATTAGAATGAATCTTCTGCAGAACGTGGAATAATACGCCACCATATGTTTTGTCTTGTGCATTTGGTGAGTAGAGGCCCTTAAAGCCACGGCACGTATTACTAAGAAAAGAAAAACGAGAAAAGAAAAGAAAAGCGAGAAAACAGAGAAATAGTGACCCATAACCTAGATGCACAGACCTGAATTTGAATCCAGACTACATATTCTCTGCCCACCCTCACGGAGTACAAGTTTGAAGTGTATCTCTGCAGGACGTCGGGTCCTAGCTAATATGCTGTAGGGATCATTCCGAAAAAGAGGCTGGACAAAACTAGGACGTTTTTATTTCTCTACTTTTTTAATGCGCCCCATCACTTGTGTGTGCGTGCATGCGCGTCCGGCACCCCCGCGCATGAGATGCGCCGCACGTATGATTCGAACACCTCTCTCTCTCTCTCTCTCTCTCTCTCTCTCTCTCACACACACACACAAAGGGGTTCCGAAAGGGCATCTGAAATCCCCCAACAGCTGAGTGAGCTGGGGGGGGCCGGCCCCCAACCGGGTGCCCTGCCCGGCCAGGCCGCCGGGGACCTCCCCCAGGGCCCTGCCGGTCACCCGGGCGGCCCAGATCCCCACTCAGGAAAAATCTGATTAGCCCTTAGCAATGTCAGCATTACTGTATCCAAAAGGATTTGAACTCTCAATCTGTTTATCAAATTACATCATTTACACGTGTGGTAGCACTGCGTACCGTTAGATCACCAAGCAGGTACATATCATATACCATCCAGTCATACCATTAAACAACCAACCAGAAATATTAAATTCGGGAGATTTAAACTCCCAATCCATTTTCTAACATGAAGACGACTACTCTACGCTGATGATATTGTCTATGGTTCGTTCAGAACAGAAAATCTCCCACCTGTAGAGACTCAAAAAATATCTTAAGTACACACAAATCTAGAAAGGAAAAAAAAAAAAAGAAAAAAAAAAGCACTTCCGAAGTTCCGAGTGATGACACTCAAAATTTCTTTGGTGGCCAGCAGAGCCAGGGATGGGCACAAGTGGTTCTTTCGAACCGATACCGTCACACATCTTAGTCACATGGGGAGCAGTGGTCGTTAAGGTCCGAACTTCAAAAACCACATACACAAAAAGCTCATTCATCTTCCTGTGCAAGGAACAACTTTAGCAGCAATGAGACCCCAATACATGCACATAAAACATTCTATCAGAAAGAGCAGGGCTTCGGATCAAAAAGAAAAAGGCAAAAAAAAAGAGAACGATGAACCCATTCAGAGAAGAGTAGCTGCCCGGCACTTCTATAAAGCCACACATAGAACTGAGGTTCGCACAGCTTGCTAGTACATTTTATAACACTCAAAACCGTAGTTAGTATTCTTCGCTTTTCATGTCAGGACAGCTTAAGATAACCTAAGGCACCACCACTACCAAGCCCATCGTACCGAACTGAGCATTGCAGCCGCCGGTTCCTTATTATTCCTCACCAGGCAATTGTTAACTGAATGTATCCTCAGTCTGATTTTATACAGCCAACGTCAGCCATGGTTTTCGGGAACCTCAGGAAACAGCAGAGGTGTAATCAGCCAATGGGTGACAAACGCAAAATGTACAGTAGTACCTTCGACTTGACGGATTTTTCTCTGAGTTGTCTGTTCAGTGAGCGTACTACTTTGGGAACATCTTGCTGAAGGAGACAAAGGGGGCTGCAAAATCAGGAGACAACACCACCCACAGACAGCATAAAACCCGCAGGCAAGGACCTCCCTCCCTCCCCGGACACACAAGCCCAACAAGAGTCACAGACAGCCAGAGTTCATCAGCCACTGATGCCAGAGTCTGCACAATACCCGGGTTACAAAGCACAGCAACAGGAGGAGACCAGCAGAGCACAAAGAGAAGAGGAGACCGGAATAAAGAGAGGAAGTGGGCGGGGAAGGAGAGGAGGGGGCGGGGGGGGGGGGGGGGGGGGGGGGGGGGGGGGGGGGGGGGGAGAGAGAGAGAGAGAGAGAGAGAGAGAGAGAGAGAGAGAGAGAGAGAGAGAGAATCAATAGGCCACAATACAACAAAGACTATCATAGGCCGCAATGCAATACTACCATGAAGACCATCAGTTTGACCAAAACCACAACGATAAGGTGAAGACGAAAAAGTCGCAAGTACATTGCCTCTCATGAATCAGCATTGATTCATCAACAAAGCAGTGAGAAGAGACCACAATGGTCAAACATGAACAAAAATTCACAAATTGGCCTTTTGATGAAGAAATAACCCCTTTCTCCTCATCCTACTACTAACCTTCACAAGTGTACTCTGCTCATTTCCCCCTGCCCCCAGCACCACTCAGCCAATCAAAGTGTGCACCAAGCTATGCTGACTAATGCTGGTTCTGCGTTGCCTCCCTTGGCACAACTCCAGAAACACTGTGGCAGACATCCAGCCAGACTAAGTGACAGTGGCTGCTACCTCATCCGGACCACTTCAGATTGGTCTAGAGAGGCTGGGGTCAGGAATTCTCCAGATTGATCCTGAACCTACCGAAAGGCATTGCCACAAACTCAGACAGTCCATACCCAGTATGAATGCAATTTTGTACCTCTGGTAATTATTTAACATCACAAAGGAACAATGTCGTCAGACATCCAGAACTTATCTAAGCAGAGTGTGACCGGAGCATGAACAAACAGAGCACCTGGCTATACAACAATAGAGATGCAAACCGCCGGTGGGCACTGCCTCCCTTCCCACCAACCCAGCAGTCTTGCTGCCCTCAGCCTGCAAAACAACCTTCGGCACTACGTTTCCTGGACGCTGGGGTCCGCAGGCCTTTTGACTTCACAAAAAGGTGCACGGCAATACAATACACACTCCCACAGTGTCAAAAGGAAATGTTTTCCAACCATCCCATTTCCTAGCATAACAAATTTCTCTGTTGGAATGTGACCCACAAAAAAGCACCCTCAGCATTCTGACAATACCCCCCACAGCGGAGCAGTACATGTCCTTCAGTCCACAACTAGTCATCAGTTTTCCAACTGCCTCTTCATTATGATTGTCAACATCATCATCGACCATACATCATCATCAACATCATCATCATCGCAATGTCTTCATCTTGTCCCCATCTTCCCGTATGCTTGATCGGGGCAAAAACACGCATGAGCATCAAATTTCCCCCTTTTCATCCCCCAGACCCTCAACACACGGTGCCCATGCAAGCACCCCAGAAATTTTGGCAATCTGCAAAGAACAACCTTATCCATTGGCTGTCAGTTGGTGACTGATGGCAGATTATCCAGTCCAAAGCACTGATGCAATCCCTAACATCGCATGTTGTTGTTGTTACTCAAATGCTCAACATCGTGTGTTGTTGTTGTTATTCAAATGCTCAGCACGCACCTTGAGGAAGTGGTTTCAGGAGCACCTTTTGAGATGTTTCCAGTCTGACGAAGCAGGTCATTAAATGTGTTGAAGATGTCAATCTGCAAACAGAGAACATGCCAACGGCAAATGCAGGAATCAGTCAGGAGCTAGAGCCACTGAGCGATGCCAAAGGGGGAAAATGCAGAGCTGGGGACAGGGAGCAAGGTCCTTCCGGCAAATCCCTGATGTGTTGAAATATTTCTCGAATTTCAAACAGAATTTCAAACGGTTCTCAAAGAAGTCGGCAAGAAAAGGAGATCACTGCAGAAGTACAACTTCACATGCTTTTTTTTCTCATCGATAGAGGAGGATTTTTATTAAATTGCTGAAAAACGGGTTCAGTGTCCCTTACATCAATTACACATTCCATGGCTCCTTCTGTTATGGCCAAGGGACCCTGAAACACTGGCAATGTCGCTTATCACACAACTTCACATGCTTTCTTCCTTAAATCGTCAGTACATTGCCCAGGCAAACTTGAGAATAAAAAAGGAGTCGTTCCAAAAAGTTTGGGGGCTCGGGGCTGTCGGAACAAAGTGGCTGGCGCCACCACCCAAAAGAAAAGAGAAAGTGCCGCGCTGGTGTTTCGGCAAATCTTGGCGTGCAGGGGGAATCCACCTCGTACAAAAGAGGCTCCGATGTACTGGTGGTTTAACAAACACACAAAGAAAAACAGAGTCTTGCTGGACCCCCCACATTCAGCAACTTCTACTTCTTCTTCTTCTTCTTCTTCTTCTTCTTCTTCTTCTTCTTCTTCTTTGTCAATGGTATTCACATCTCATTGTGTTGTGGAGTTCATATTTGCATGCTTTTCCACACATATTCTGAAGAAGAGTCAAGAATCCATTTTTGACCCATCAACACATGCATTTGTGGCAATGTAAACTATTCCGACTAGCTGTCAAAGGGCAAAACCACAACTCTTCCAGGTGTATTTGTACCCACACCCAATCACAATAGTTCTGCTGTGGATCTACTCTAAGCTTCACCAGCAGCAAACAGCACCTGGACAATGGGACACCTACCCTGCACCTCTTACCCCAGCTAGAAATACCAAACATCGACCGATCCTCGTCAGGTCACTCCCTTCCCAAAACACAAAACTGGCTTAGCTGGCTTAACTTGCTTCGCAGCTCCGTCAATGACATATGCCTTCAAGGTCTCCAACCGAATCGGCAAAACCCTTTTTACCACTACATCCAGTTGAGGTCTCCAAACGAATCGGCAAAACCCTTTTTACCACTACATCCAGTTGGACTAAGACGAACGCCCCCCTGGCTATATCTAGGTCTGCATTAAATAATCTCACAGGCAACATCGGGTGGTACAAATTTACTGGGGAAAGTCTGCGCTGGATGTCGAAACCTGGAAATAGACACAGCCCACTGTGGTGTGTGCCCCTAAGAAATCGTAGCCTGGCTTCGGTTGCACTAAGAAGTTGTTAGAAGGCCAATTTTCAGCACCATTCGGACCTCGAGGGTGCAGCGTGAGTACGCATTTGCCAGTTGTGATATGTCTCTTTCAACTGAGTTCAACTGACGGCTCTGACTGTGTGCACATGAGATTAAATCACCGCTTACAGAGAGAGGGGGGGGTGGGGAGAGGGACGAGAGATGTGACTTTTGGAACATAAATCCGCCAGCATTTGAGATATTTCTCTTTCGACTCAGTTCAACTGACGGCTTTGGCTGTGAGATCAAATCACCGCTTCCAAAGAAGGGGACGGGGGATGTGACTTTTGGATCGTAAATCCACCGAACAAAATAAAAATAGGCAAGCCTGCACATAACCTGGGGGGTTGTTAAAATATAGAGGAGACTCAAGGTACATGAAAGGATTTCACACAGTCAGTCCACAAAGCTCGGTCCCAGTTTATCCGGTAGGCCAGGGTCTGTAGGATGAGATCGTAGGTAGGTAGCTACAGTACCTGCAAGTACGTCGAGTCCCTAAAGTGCAATTTTGCAGCAGCCTCCCAATGAAAGTCGAGAACTTTGCCAAAATGGCAATACGGCAAAGGCAGAGGCCGCAGGAGGCTGGTACCGAGCCACTGCAACTATATATTTTGAACTACAGTGCCGGACGGCATTCACTTGTTCATTTCACAGAATTATGGAAGCGCTGCACAAGCTTGTGCAATCAAGCGACCTGGACAAAGGAGCGCAAGGGGAAGCAGTGAATGGCTGCTACAGTCAGCCATAGCCAGGCAAGAGGGAAGAGGTTCCCCAGCCGCAATAGCCATCCACGATCAGCAAGGCACACCGTAGTAGCATTCAGGGTAGATCTAGCACGTCGAGAGAGGCACACCGCAAGAGAGAGAGAGAGAGAGAGAGAGAGAGAGAGAGAGAGAGAGAGAGAGAGAGAGAGAGAGAGAGAGGAGACTATTGAGAGAGACAAAGAGAGAGAAAGAGAGAAGAGAAGCAGACGACAGGGCTGGCGTTTCCTGCATCTGTCTTGTAAACGGGTTTTACTAACGGATTTACCTCTGCACGAGCGAAAATGAGGTGCAGGAAGATAATCCAGAGTCCAGGAGGACCAAGGGGCATGTAAGGATAGATTGGATACCTTGACATTCTCCTCCCTTTCTCGGAACCTCTCAATAATTTTCGGGAGGCCCTGCAGACAGGCAGACAAGGCAAAATGTTACAAGACTAGTTAATACTTGTGCAAGCCATACCACCAACTTGATTGGAAGGCTGAAGGTTCTCATCGACACACATACATCACAGCTCTTAACAACACAACTTATGTAGAGCACATCCACCATCATTATTCAAAAGTCCCGTACCGCTCAAGAGTCAACTCACCACTTCTCGTTACTTTTCCTTTCTTTTGAATATCCTTATGGCCCAGTGGACAACAGATCAGATATTACACTGATTAGAACAGATACCACACTTGATCTTAGCCAAAACCTCGATAACAGATACAACACACCTCATTATATTGCCAAAGGTTAGAAGAAGGAAGAGCCCGAAAGAGACCTTCCTAAGGTCACAGCCATCCAATTAAAGCCACCACTGTTCACTAAACATATTCCACACAGTCCTCGAAATCACGGAAAATGAAGTTCTAGTTCTCTTACCTATTTGGCAGAGTTTCAATGGTAATCTCTTCGTGGAACCCGGTTGTGAAGTGAATATGGTCACAGTTTCCTAACTTATCCAAAAATATCATCACAACTTCAGCATCATCATCAACACCAAGAGGAATAAACAGAAGAAACCTCATGGACACTTGAGGAGCTACAAACAAAACGCCGAGAAACTCCTTTGAATGCCTGAGAATATCACCCTCCTACACCTGCCCTATGAGAAAGACTCCCAAAGTTTCCAAAAATATCATCACAACTTCAGCATCATCATCAACACCAAGAGGAATAAACAGAAGAAACCTCATGGACACTTGAGGAGCTACAAACAAAACGCCGAGAAACTCCTTTGAATGCCTGAGAATATCACCCTCCTACACCTGCCCTATGAGAAAGACTCCCAAAGTTGCAGTTCTATAAGACCAGTGGCAGAGTGAAAGGAATATCACCCTCCTACACCTGCCCTATTAGAGAGACTCCCAAAGTTGCAGTTCTGTAAAAAGACCAGTGGCAGAGTGAAAGGAATATCACCCTCCTACACCTACCCTATGAGAGAGACTCCCAAAGTTACAGAGTGAAAGGATTCTGATGAGGGCTCTCTGCTCGTTTGTCATAACCCTACCTTCATGCTCAGCAAAGCATTACTCCCTCGAAACTTCTCATCCTCATGGAAAATCTTTCAAGTACGGGGTCGAGGAGATCAACAAACAACCTCTGCCCCTCAGGGTCTACTAAAGTCCCAAAATTTTGAATAAGAGAGGGAACCAAGCACACTAAAGGAAAGACATCAAGATTGGCAAGAAGGAAGGGCGAAGTCGTACAAATGGTCAGGAGCGAGAGAGAGAGAGAGAGGGAGAAGGGAGGGGAGAAGGTGAGAGAGGTAGGTATGTAACTCGTCGATTTAAGATTTTACTCCAACCTTATCAGATCTGAGCTTCCCATGAACCACAAGCTGGGGGGGAGAGGCGCAGGGGCAGAAGGAAGGACACAGAACTCTTAGCCTGAAGTCACTTGCATAGAGGGCAAACGTAAAAAGTAGTACAACTGGAAGCAAATGTAGAATGCCTCACCTTATGATACACAGTGGATAGCATTTCTGCTCTAGAACAAATGACAGCAGACAAACACTTGGCTGCCGCTCGCCTGACTTTCCAACTCACATCCTCATCATCAGTGTATTCATCTCCACTATCCCTGCAAGTGGGAGAAGAACAGTACTTTCCTTTAAGCGCCAAGGAAAGACTGACATACTATCGCAAAACTGCGGACTCAAGAATAGCACTTTCCTTTCCGGAACCCGCGAATAGAGGGAATGGACGACTCAAAGTCTGAACAAGGGGAAATGAAAGACAAGGGAGGTAATACTTGGTTTATTGGGGGACAGGGTTCGATAAGGACCAGACAATCGATACATCTGCTTGAATACAGAACCCATTGCTCGTTCCTCTCAAGAAAATTTCTAGTAAAAAAAGATCTGGAAAGCTCGATACCACCATGCTCAAAACAGCTAACAGGAAGCAATATAGATTTACACTAGACATAAAAGCAGTCCATTCACAAGGTAAACAAGTGAGGGTGTACTCACCCGTCTTCACCCGACTAGAACTCCCGGTCATTAGAGCTGCATTTGGCACAACGTTCAGTCCACATGCAGGGATAATGGCGGGGATTTTATTCCAGTGAAGACTGTAGGACGTTTTCAACTGATCTCTGAACATGATTGCAGACATACACATCCACTAGCATCAGCAATAGCAGTCACATTCATATGGAGAAGTCGTATTAAGAGAAAGCTCCCGGATAAGCAAACACAGAAGTGCTTTCCAAATGCAGCCATTTGATTACACCACCAATTCTCTTCAAGGAGGTAATTCTCCACCTGACGATGACAAGTTTCAGGCAAATCATGTTCCAATTGATTCAAAGCACTCCACGCTTACCGCAGGGAAGCATTCGTCTCCTATGCAGCACGGCCCAGGGGGGGTCATGCCCGCTAGCGTATTCATCCACCTACTCTATGGAAGCTTCCAATACCACTTTCATAAGGAGCATTCCCAAGTAATAGAGCTGTTAGGTAGTTTGCAATGGAATGACCAGTGAAAAATACTGCGGAGTCAGTCGAAATGAGGGCTCCAGGTCGGGGAGGTGATCCAGCAACATATAAAAGGGGCAAGAACCAGTCATCCACAGCAGACAAGTATGTTCTCAATGACTGACCCCTCGTATCTATCCCCTTCTCACCGACCACACAAGAGAAAAGCAAAACGAAGAAAAGCTGTTGTATTGACTAGAATGGTTGACCGTGCATCTAGTCGTCCTACCCGCTCACACTTGATGGAAGAGCCGGTCAATCGGCTCACATTCACTAGAATGGCTTATTCATACAGCGCACACACATGCACACCATTAACAGGCAATGATCCAATTGCAGGAATCATCTGGAATTTCCACCAAAGACTACTTCACAGCGCTCAACGCATTTCCAATAGGACTACACACATTAGAGAGAGAGGGAGGGGGAGAGAGAGACAGACAGACTATCCTGGCACTCACTCCTCTCCGCTCACCGGTGCAGACACTTCGCACCTGATCTATCTCCAGAGTCGCCTGGTTTAGGGCACAGGGAGGGAGGGAGGAAGGAAGAAAGAGACAGCCAGACAACAATGAAAAACTCCACCCCCAAACACAGAGGTCTTGGAGAAAAAAAAGAGGCATTCAATCATGTAAACAATAGTAAATTGAGAATAAGATGCGATTAAAAAGTACTTACTCATCTTCTTCATCCAGTTCCTCCATCTCCTCCTCATTATCCTCATCCATGTCATCTGTAAAGTTGGGATCGTAACTCAAATACTCGAGAGCTAAATCTAGGATTGTCTCACAATGTACTGCCACATCTCTTGGGCACCGCAATAGGAAACTCTCTAACGCCTGCAGAACAGCAAGAATTTTGCACAATATACACAATGAACCAGAGTTTGCACAATAAGCAATCGATGTGAACAAGTACACACGAAGACAAAGACAAACTTCTCCGCGAAACAGATAGATGCGCACAAGAACACGCCTAGTCTGTTTCCCCTTCCAGCAGCCACACTGGTTACCAAGACTGTCTACTTTCTTCAGTCAATCTGCTGGATGACCAATCCGGCAGCCACAGATTTTTCTTCCATCCTCGTAGAGTTGACGGGGCCGTCACGGATTTTTGTCTTCAAAATAGTCCTTGAGAGTTCACCATACCACTGTCAAATGACTTGAACCCACAGAACATTCATTTTGCGATTCAACAAGTGACCACCCAGTCCAGTTAACTGTTAGATAATTTTTTTTGTGAGTGTAAACTCAGCTGGAGACTGTGTAATGCTTTGTTTAAACCCTGTGTTTAAACCCTGTGTTCCACCTTGCATAAGGATGGGGCTGCATCACCATGTATCAAGCACAGTTGGAAGGACCGTTACCTGCAGGCTGTTTTCCCTAAGCTCATCGTCATTCTCCGATGCTTCCCGACAATAACCAATAAGCAGCGGAGCTACCTCGCCTAAATAAGCACCGAACCGGTAACCCACAGCTCGGCTGCCAGAAAGGCACACAGCCACACACAAACAAGCAACCACCACAGACCCGACAAAGATACGAAGTCAGCCAACCTACGAACAAAACGTCACACAACAGGCACATGCCATCTGGAACAGACACTGACAGATGAGATGCCAGTGACACAATTATACATACCATCCAGGATATACTTTCACATCCAACCCACACAGCTCATCAGCAGAGCAAACATGTTCCCCCATAGACACAATCCCAGCGCGCATGAACGGCGAGACAGTCCATAGCCCCCGAAAGTGGAGGAATCAAGCACATACCACAGTGGCTCGGACTCTGCAACTAAGAGGATTGTCATCAACACTCAGAATCGCATGCCTCAGTATCGGACCCGACGTCACACAGTGTGCATCGTATAGTTTAATTGGCCGGATTATCTCCAGACAAAGCATGTTTCATGCTGGGACGGCCTGAGAGTGTGGGCTTGTTCTGAACTCTCTCAAGTTCAGTCCAAGCCAGTCAGTCACAGCCAGAGTAGTGGCAGTTCAGGACGTACGGGCATACTCACACAGGACTTTTCAGCTGAATGTGGCAATAGACATGGAGAGATGCAACCACAAAAGTCTCATGTGCGAGCACAGTCTAAACTAAGCCATTACCGCGGGCACTTTTTCCAACTGCCTTAGTTACCATAAACCCCGCCCTAGATCAGTTGGTCCATTGGATTAATAATCCAGCTGCCAAGGTTCTGGTTTCCCTGTCTGCACAGTTGGACCTATTTTCCACTTGCACAGTTGAACCATTTTTCATGCCAGCACGGTGTTTTTCCTGTCTGCATGGTTAGACTGTCTCCTTGCACCTTGCCCGTCAACAACCAGGATGATTAGGATGATTAGGATGATTAGATTAGGATGATTAGGATGATTCAATCACTGATCGTTGGCATGAGAATTCAAGCATATGTGACATGTATTATCATATACGTCTATCACCTGTAGACACCAGTTCCTTTTTCAACCACCATAGTTACCAAAAACTCCACCCTAGATGAGTTGGTCCATCATATTGATGATCCGGCTTTGTTACCAAGGGTTTTGTTGTTCCTGTCCGCACGGTTAGACCTATTTTCCACTTGCACGGTTGGACCAAATTATCACCAGCACGATGTTTTGTCTGTCTGCACAGTTAGACTGCCTTTTGGCACCTTTCCCGTCGACAACAATGATCGCTGGGATGACAATTTCATCACCCACAGCAGAACCACAAGAAACTCACCAAAGCGAGCCAACAGCTTGAATATTAGTGCGGGTGAACTCTGACTTCAGGCTCTTGTTCTTCAGATGTGTTATTACCGCCGATGTAGCTTTCGCAAGAAGAACATCTGACATATTTGACGCTAATGTTGCTGCATCCAGAGACAAACCATAACAAAACAAATAGGTGCTTCAGCACAATCTCTCTCTCTCTCTCTCTCACACACACACACACACACACACACACACACACACACACACACACACACACATTTGGTTTCAATTTTGACCGCTTTCAAACAACCCCACTGTTGAGAGCAATGACTAAGAGGCAATGCAACAACAAGCTCGAGAGGGTTAGTAGCCAACGTAACAATTACTCTCTCTCTCTCTCTCTCTCTCTCTCTCTCTCTCTCTCTCGCACGCACACACACACACACACACGTCTATACATGTTAATGGACTAATTCCCACCATCTCCACCTCTTCCTCCCTCCTCTCTGTTCACATCCCGGTATCCTATCTTCCTTCCCATCTCTCTCAAACTTCCATTCAGTATGCAATCAGACTCGCTTTCTTTTCCACTTCGCATACATGCATGACTAAGAGGCAATGCAACAACAAGCTCGAGAGGGTTAGTAGCCCACGTAACAATTACTCTCTCTCTCTCTCTCTCTCTCTCTCTCTCGCACGCACACACACACACACACACACACACACACACACACACACACGTCTATACATGTTAATGGACTAATTCCCACTATCTCCACCTCTTCCTCCCTCCTCTCTGTTCACATCCCGGTATCCTATCTTCCTTCCCATCTCTCTCAAACTTCCATTCCAGTATGCAATCAGACTCGCTTTCTTTTCCACTTCACATACATGCAAACAGATGGCGATTCACACTGGCGCTTCGCGCCCACTCAAAGCTCAGAGATATGGAAAACGAGAACACAGTTAAGATGCAAAATCACTTCAACAACTATGCCGCATCGCTTGCACACCAACTTTCGTCACTGTGTCCGATACCACCGTTCGCACATACTCAACTCTGGATCACCCTGAATACCACCACACACACACACACACTAATCCTATCTTCCTTCTACAGCAGTTATGGCCGCTCTATCACTACTGACTATGGCTACGATCTCTCTCGTCAGCAGCCCACTTCGTCTTCGGGCAACCTGCAGACCACCTTCGCACAAGACGCTGTAGCAACACTTCCACATGGCTTACGCAGCGAATCAATGAATTGATGGGCGCTGCTCTTGATTTATACTTCTGTTTGCCGCTGGTCTGCCGCTTTCCACCAGGCCCTGGGTGTGCAGTCCCACACGGTACTTGCTTGACCGGACTCCGTACGACTGGCACTGGTAACCCTGACTGCATGAGGTCGCACTGCCGACCCAACGCAGTTGGACTTGCGACTCACCTACAGACCTCTAGCCTAGCAGTTTCGACCTCTACACAGTTATGACCCCTACTTGACAGACCTAAAGATCGAACCCCTTCATCTACACAGACCTACGACAGACAAACAACCAACTACCGAAACACAGGTCACGGGTTCAAACACTCGGGGGTCAACTCGATACTGTACATGGGTAAGGTGAGGTCTGGGGATCGAACTCTAGGGCCTGCATCTGGGACTGCAAAAAGGTGAAAACCGTTTCAAGTGCAAAGATTACATCTAAAAGTTGCCGTTGATGGACTCTTGATATTAGTTAACATATCAAAAAAAAAATACCTTCGCCAATACGACATTGCCCCAAGGTAAACGCTTGCAACTGGGAGACTGTCCCAAAAGAAAATGAGCATGTCCAAAAAAACAGCTTCGCCAATACATCTGAAAGTTCTAAGACCTCTTATCGGCATCCCTGACTACCACAGCCAGTCATGCAGTGCACATTGGATGAACTCTGCACGAGAATTCCTCATTAGGGCATGTACAGATACTATGACAACACTGCCATCAGTTGTAATAGTACATGAACATGTTTATTCACAAAGCAGAGTCTTTGCTTGGTGATTTGTGTGCTCACCCTAAGCAGGTTTTACTCTACACAGCCTGGACGAGCAACTCCCTTGGATCTTTATGCAATCAAACAATCAGTGACAAGATTCGCCATGACAGTTTTTAAGACTTTTGGCCAAGGGTCACCTTAGAATTCCTCACTGAATAGAAAACAGAGGCACCCCCTTTAAACCCCTTTTGTCCCTTTAAAACCTAGGAAGATTGTCACGCCGGCCATGCACCCGGGTGTGTTGCCCAGGGGGGTCTGATGCCCGGGGTTCCCGTGCGTGGAAGAAACAACAAGTCACCTTTATTGACCTTTTGCCCTAAATTCACTAGTATCACAAAATTCAATCATTTGAGACGCGATTACATGATTCGCCAAACATGCTAACTCCCATCCCATTCACAGCTCGTAGATACAACCAGTACCGAAAGGAAATCACTCAGAATGGACGGATGGATGGACGGAGAATCGTCTTTTACCTAAACATTGTGTCACGCGCTTCCGCAAACCTGCAAAATTAGAGTCCAGTTTGTTCAGAAGTGTTGCAAGGACTCGCTCATGGTCTGCCACCATGAGCACACCAAACCTATGGAGCAAATCACAAAGAATATCTAGACACTCGCTCTGGACCTCCGTTGAAGATTCCTGCAATTGAGCCAAGCAGAACGAAAACAAAAACAAACAAAAATTTGCAGAAACATGTCAGAGTGAGTGTCCCTGTTCCACATGGGTTTTTCCTTTTTCCCCATCCCTTTCCTATGAGCTCAACTCTTTAACTTTTCTTTTTTCTTTGGCTCAACCCTAACATTCTTGCATTCATTAGGATTGTTTCGAGCTCATGACCTGTTCAGTGACAGTGACCTGTCGAGTACATTACTCCAGTGAGTTTCTTACTCCAGTGAGTTTCTTACTCCAGTGAGTTTCTTAATGTCCGAAGCAGGTCCAGCTGTACCATCCCGATTGCAGATCATACATCGGACCACCTTCGACTTGCAGATGCGGATGACCAGATGACCACACACGTGTAAAGCCCGACTCAGGCACGTTGCAAAACTTGTTGGGCCTCGTTTGTTTTTATGAAGTCTTCGCAAACACATTTTCCTTCGCACTCAAGGGAAAAACAGTATCACTGAATCAAAGTCATTTTCCCAAAACCTTTTCCGCTCTCTCCTTTGTTTTATGCAGGGAAAAGCCTCCCTGTCTGGAGGCCTCCACCCGATATCACCACAGAAGATCCCTTTGGCGATACCAAATCTTGGTCCTCTTCTGGTTCAGTGAGATTTAAGGGATCTCGTCGTGTTCAACCAATTATGGCGCTCAAGCTACTGCTGAGAATGTACCACATGCTGCAAGCCCAAACCCTTAACGCCACCTCATCAAGCAAAAACCCGAAGTGTGGGCCCAAACTCGCAGAGGGGGTGGGATTCCCTATCTTCTTCACAGGCACAACCCCGATTCTTTTGGCGATCCCAAATCTTGGTCCTCTTCTGGTTCAGTGAGATTTAAGGGATCTCGTCGTGTTCAACAAATTATGGCGCTCAAGCTACTGCTGAGAATATCGCACGTGCTGCAAGCCCAAACCCTTAACGCCACCTCATCAAGCAAAAACCCGAAGCGTGGGCCCAAACTCGCAGAGGGGGTGGGATTCCCTATCTTCTTCACAGGCACAACCCCGAGTTATGGGGCCATCTAGACAAGCAGACTCAGGTTGGCAGACAGAGGAGACCAGGACCATGCTGCAGCGACCCCGACATCAATATGCCCAATTTCCCCATGCTGAAGTGATCATAACCCCACTCCCGCTGCTCACAGGCGGAAGGATGCTCTCTGCTTTCTGACCAAATGTAGACAGCTCGTGTCCTGGACACATATGGATCGAATCCTGACGACACTCTTTCTGAGGCAGATCCAATAACAAAGGATGACAACACTCTTTGTAAGGCAGATGCAATAACTAACGATGGCGCAGGGTATATAACCACACTGTTGGAACGACCATGCAAGGAATTGAACCGATGATCTTGGGCTAAGCAGCCAGAGGCCTTAACCACTGCAAGCGTGACCCGGTTGTTTAAAAGTGGCACCAGACCGTCTTGATATCCACTCAACCCCTGCAAGGTTCCAGTACACGCACACACACTCTCTCCACACGGCATACATCGAGATCCTCTTGCAGGGGACCAGCCAGTTGAAGTACATTGACATCACGATAAGATCAACCGATGACCAGGGTTGAAGTCCAATCACCCACCAGGATGGATGGACCAGTGTAATTCAAGTATGTTATGATGAGGTTTTCCGCGAGGGGTGGTGGAGGGGGGAGAAGGGGAGAGGTGATGAGAGGGGACTGCTTTCAGACAAGCGAAGGACGTGAATACAACATGTCTCATGGGATAGATAGCAAACATTATAAGCTAGATCTATTATGATAATAACAGATAAGCTTTGATTGATGACTAGGACCAGATCGACCCCGGGATAAATTGGCTGGATGGGACCGCAATCAACCTTGAATGACAGGAATGAAAGTTACAGAAAGACAACTGTGCGGGTGTGAAAGCAACAACAGCAAATAGCTACAGGAACAAATAGCTTGCTGGATGTGAAAGCACCAACAAAAAGCGGCAGCAGCAGACAACTTTGTGGGTGAGAAAGCAAAATCAAACCATTAATATAGCCGTCCATTTACCGGGGCGCAGATGCCATCTGTCAGCTTGGGAGTGAGGGCAACAACCACACACTGCGCCACTGTCCCAGTAGAAATCTCTAGGACTACTTTCTTCAGAGCAATGCTGGCAATATCACGCTGTTGGTCTTTTCCCGTCAGCAATTTTAGGCACAAGGACTCCACAATATCCACCACCCTCCCTTCGTTCACCTTCTTCACCAAAGGCGACAAGCTGCCACACAAGCCACCAGATCAAATCCATCATAATGGAGAAAAAAAAGGAAAACCTCATCAGCCACATATAGTACTACCACACAAATAGCAAATTCCATGTGCATTCCGCACTGATACATTTATTCATTTTTGTTCATTCATTCACTTCATTCCTTCATTCCTTCCTTCATTCATTCATTCATCCACGGCATGGACATCGCAACAGTTAGGCTAAATTTCTGAAAAGACACCTCTGACATGACCCTCGGACGCAAGGTCTTCTTTTTGTTTTGTTTTGCTATTTTACCTTTGTTTTGCTTTGCTTCGCTATTTTACCTTTGAACATGACCCTCAGACGCAAGGTGTTCAGAGGGTTTGGACGCTCGTTCGCATTTGGTCACAAGCGTTCGGGTTCGGTCACCAAGTGCAAACACGATGCTACGCAGCTTTCAATTTCCTGCATGCCAACAGAAGCAAAACGTCTGGAAAAAAAAAATAGAGGGAGACAAAAAATGACCAGGTCAGGGAATTCGGAAAGTTCAGCACCGAAAATTGCACGCTTCATTAACAGGAAACTCTTGCCAAAATCCTTTTTTTTCTGGCTTGTTTGCTTTTTTCGGTTTTGGTTTTTTTGTGGCCTGTTTGCTTGTTTGATGTTTCGGCTATATGATTGCTGTGACTTAGAGCTGGTGAGCCGTGTGATGGGCAACAAAATTTCACACGGCTCGGAGGGCACTTCAGTAAATCTGTGCAAATCCCTTGTGATAATGCCAGAAGTCGTTTGGATATACGATTTAACCTTGTCTCTTTTATTTCTTATTTTGGGGCGACGCAGCTCAAAATTCATCCATTTCAAAAGTAATTTGTCGTTGAGCTCAAAATTTTAAGAATCCTGACCTTAGCGGGTTGCCCTGATTTCCCAAAACTTCGTTTTCACAGATTTTAAACCACCAGTACCCCGCCCAGCCAAACTTTCTTCACTTCCTGAATTCAAGGAGGATGTCGGCAGCGCGTCGGCAGAGGCTTGGTCCAGCCTCAGCGGTCACTCGTTTTGAAAACGGAAACTAGCGACCAGAGAAGGCGAGACTGAAAAGAAAAAAAAGAGAAAACAAAAGCGAAGTTGTGGGGTAAAAAAGTTGTTCTGCCTCTGATAACGGCGCGACTGGTGTGCTGCTCCTCCCGAAATGGCGCCGCTTCTGGCCCATCTGTCATCCTCTGTGCTGTACTTCCCGTAGTGCAATCAGAAAGTGGAAAATGAGAACGGATCTTCCCTAGAACACGGAAGAATACAGATAAGATCAGTTCGGCCCTGCAATGAATCTTCCCTAGAGTGCGGGAGAATACAGAGAAGATCAGTATGGCCCTGCTCGAAGGATGACACAGATGAACCGAGAAATGGTATAAAAAAAAAGAAGAGAAAAAATGGACGCACAACACATTGATTTTTGTCCTTTGTGCTCGAATCTCTTGACGGTGTATAGTTCCATGTTCTAGCTGAAGATTCATTCNGAACACGGAAGAATACAGATAAGATCAGTTCGGCCCTGCAATGAATCTTCCCTAGAGTGCGGGAGAATACAGAGAAGATCAGTATGGCCCTGCTCAAAGGATGACATGGATGAACCGAGAAATGGTTAAAAAAAAAAAAAAGAGAAAAAACAGAGACTCGCCTGGGGCCTTGCTGCCCTGTGCAAGGATGACATGCATAAATCTAGAAATTGGGCCTCGCTCCACTGCTCTCCACAGGCACAAAGGACAAAAAATATGACGGTGTATAGTTCCATGTTCTAGCTGAAGATTCGTTCTCATTTTGCAAATTTGGAGAGTAGCATCCAAAAAGGGTGTGGCTCCACTCCTCACCAAATGTGCAAAATGAGAATGAATCTTTACCTTGAACATGGGCAGATACACTGCTACATTTTTGGTCTTTCATGCATATCGGGAGTAGGTCCAAAGAAACGAGACAAAAAGATATACAGCGCCACGACTTTTGTCGTTTGTGCTTAGCGCTGAGTGTTGGAGCGAGGGCCCTCGTCATACAAGATCTGCAAGCTGCCTCTCTGCACGAGTTTCGAGAATGGTGAAACGAGAATGAATCTACCCTTGGAACACAGAATTATACAGCAAAGATCAGCATGGCCCTTCATGAGAATGACGACTTCTGCCAGTCGTCCCCTGACAGCTCTCCAACAACAAGCGCCTTGGACGGCACCTTTGGAGTAGCAGCCGCCCAATGGGAGAAAAGAAAACGAAAGGAATAGAGAAAAAAAAAGGAAAAAAAAGAAAAAAGAAAAGAAGGACCCAAAAAAAAAAGGAAAACAACTGGGACAGAAATACCGGTAGCCAGCGTTTAAGGACCGGTCGCCCACCATGTCACTACCACTTTCCAGCCGCATTCCCAAATGACGAAGAGGTTCGGTAGCTTGCTAAAACCGATGTCCGGGAAGGCTGCTTCAGGGGTACTGGTGGTTTAAGTAATATCCATTACCCATCTATGCATTTGGACCTGCGTACGGGACCCCTACACGCTTACAAAACTTGTCCGGTACTTCACAGCTAAGGTTATTTACGTGGTCTCGACCTTCTCTTGGTCCAGATTTCTAGAGCAGGATCAATCCAATGGGACTACCGTCTTCATCCGAACAGAACACCCGGTCATTATGGCTGTATTTGGCACAACTTTCAGCCCAGATACGGTGATAATTACCAGGCGTTCTATTCGGGTGAAGACGGTAGGCTAGGTTGAGATTTGGACCAATACCAATCCATTGAAGTAACCTAGCAGAATCCAATGGGAGTACATTAGGTTCATTTTTTGGACCTAGAACGATCCAATGGGAGTCGGTTCGGTTCAGCTTTGGACCAAGAATGATGCAATGGGAGTACCTTAATTTCTTTTTTTTTTTTTTTTCAATCCAGGAAAGATCCAGTGGGCATATGTTAGGTTCATTTTTTCAACCAATAACCATCCTATGGATGTGTCAGCCTGTCAGGTTCAGTTTTGGACCAAGACCGATCTGCTTTGGAACAAGAACAATAAAATCAGGTTACAATAGGTTCAGTTTGGGACAAAGAACAACCATCCAATGGCCGTTTTAGGTTCAGTTTTTCGACCAATACCGATCCTATGGGTATAAGTTATGTTCCGTTTCCGGACACATCCAACGTGACCTACTCCAGTCTCACAAGGAGCATTCCCCGTCTGGTCCAGATTAGGACGCTCTTCTCAGTCTGCTGAAGACCAACCCCAAGCAGAATAGTCCTCCGCAGGGTAGTGCAGTCTTGCCTTGAGGTTTGGCGTAGTTAAGCCGCGGGTACACCACCCCAGCCTTGCAGACAATGTTCCGTCGGCTACTCCGAAAACTTCGCACCTCAGGCCGAACGGACCACAATGGCTGGCAGCGCCAGCCATAAAAGAGGGAAAGGGAAAAGGGTAGCGCTGGCTGTTCGGCAAAGCTTGGTGGGCAGTGGACCCCACCTGCAGGCCAGGGTGTACTGATGGTTTAAAAACGTTTTAAACCAGCACTAACCCCCGTCCTGTTTTTGCCAAGCATGAATTTCAACGCACACCAAGTTTTGACAAGCCTGGGTCCCATGGTATTTTCTTTCCTGGTACTCACGGCAGTTACATCCGAAAAAGAACCAAAAAAAAAGAAGAAGAAAAAGAAAAAGAAACGTCCGTGACGCTGTCATAGCCATCAGATACATTCTACGAGGTGCTAGTGAGACTGCGCCCTCAGTGAGGGCGTCTGTCCGATGAAGAAGAAATGAAGAAAAAACAAAACAAAAAGCATCCCTTACGCTGTGATTGCGGTCCGATACAGGGAGGCTACAGTCCTAGCGTGAGTATGAGGTGAGTGAGGCAGTTTGCTGCCCCGCGTGGAATCCGCCCTGCCTCACTGGCAGGGCACCAGAACGACACGAAAAGAAAAGAAAAAACAAAAACAACAGCAATCCATTCCAGACATACTGGCCAGATACATCCTATGAGATGCTAATGAGACTGTGCCCTCAGTGAGGGCGTCTGTCCGATGAAGAAGAAAAGAAGAAACAAAAAAAAAAAAAACATCCCTTATGCTGTGATCGCGGTCCGATACAGGACGCTACACTACTAGTGTGAGTATGAGGTGAGTGAGGCAGTTTGTTGCCCCGCGTGGAATCCACCCTGCCTCGCTGACAGCGCAGCAAAAGTGAAAGGGCAATAACAACAGCAGTCACGTTCCACACATAGTGGCCAGATACATTCCTCAAAGCACTGGTGTGACTTCCACCTCGGTGAGGGCCTTCCCAGGTGTCGCTGGATTCAAAATTCTTTTTTTTTTTTGT
>BFEA01000201.1:1981108-2009364 GCA_003427395.1 Chara braunii | reverse complement strand
CTTTTCTCCCTCTCTACCTATGGTTTACCGGGCAGCTCTGTTTAACGATATCTATACATATATATATGTCGTTTGTTTTCGATATGCATAGAAATGTTGTTAGCGTTTTGATTAATTGTAGGAAATTATGTCAATAAGGACGATAGCAAATCCAAGTATTACCTAAGCCTATAGTGTAGATACAAATAGCGATTCAATACTTTATGAAATCCCAATTGAAAATATAATGGATACTGAGAATTTAGAGGGAAGTGTCAAATGTACGCACCAAATTTTGACCATTCACGTCCTCCTACTTTGTCCTATCCTTCATTTTGTTACGCTATCACCCTTCATTTCTTCATTTTTACCAGTTATGCTTCTACTCTATCTTTTTTCAATTATGCATAATTTAAATAATCATTCTATGGAGAAAGGCATCACATGTTCACTGTAGGTCTAGACATAGATTCTTCGGAGTCAAAGGGAGTTGTAAAGTTGTCTCTTACCACTAGGTTATTTGCTGGGAACCCCTATGAATCTTGGTCCTCCGAATTCTCACACATGTGAAATAATATCCTTTTTTTTTTTAATTTTGCTTTAAAAAATGAGGTTTCCCTTCTAATGTGAATTATAAGTTAGAGATAAAATAAAAGTATGGTTGAATTTATTAAATATTGTGATAAAACTATCATTTGATTTTACGAAGTCAGTAAGATGTCAATCTGATAAAAATTGCAAATAAATTTACTATAACAGAATGAAAGTCTAATTAAGATATACAATGAACTCATCCAAATTTTCATTCCAACTTCAATATATAATTATAGCTAGCTAAGTACCCGCAGTGAGGGCGGTGCGGGTTACGCCCACAGAAATAACAAATAAAGTGGGTAACCGCACATTGCATTTCAAATGGTTCGCCTCCAAGATGTTCGTCCGCAAAAACAACGACGGCCTTCCAGGGGTCACAAAACGACAGTCGAGCGAGAAATTAACAAAAAAAAAGGAAGGAAAAAAAAAGACACAAAACAACAATCAATTTGGGGGGGGGAGGGGACAAAAGTTGTCCGCATATCGGATGGCTCGCCTCCAATATGTTTGTTTGCATCAACATCAGCCATGTGCCCCGCCCCCAGGGCGCGTGCTCTCATTTAATGGCGCGCTGTGAACGTTTCGTTACACGCACCTCTCTGCACACTCCCTTGACCTCGATTGCCTTCATCCGCCGCCCCTCACCAAAACTTTGACCCGAATCCGACACGCGGGACATCACGGACCTTCCCCCTGCAGCCAATGTCCGCATATTGGATGGCTCGCCTCCAAGATGTTTGTCCGCATCAACGTCAGCCATGTGCCCCGCCCCCAGGGCGCGTGCTCTCATTTAATGGCGCGCTGTTAACGTTTCGTTACTCGCACCTCTCTGCACACTCCCTTGACCTCGATTGCCTTCACCGCCGCCCCTCACCAAAACTTCGATCCGAATCCGGCACGCGCCACATCACGGACTTCCCCGCTGTAGCCAATGTTGCTTAAACCACCTGTACCTCCGAGCCTGTTTTTGCCAACCCTGGATTTCAAGTCTGGGTCCTACTCCATTTCTTTATGGTACTCTCACGGGGCGAAAAAAAAAAGGGGAAAAAAAAAAAGTTGTGGCCTTGAAACTCACAAAAAAAAAAAGAGGAAATAATGCTCTGCCCATGATTGCATTTGTATATATTATTGGAAGTGGTAGTGTGAGTGTACCTTCAATGAGGGCATCTCAGCCCTGTGGCCAGGTTGTCAGGTTTCAAAAACACACACAAAAATTAAAAAAACACAGAAACACGTATTCGCCCGTGAAAATGGTTGGATACGTTCCTCTAAGTGTCAGTGTGACAAGGGTTACAATCCTCTGAGGGAACACAGCTCGAGCAGATCATGGATTCAGATTGTCAAATTTCAGAAACAGAAAAAAAAAGGAAACAGAAACACGGATTCGACCATGAAAATGGTTGGATACAGCAGCGTTACAATCCTTAGACGAAACACGATCATCGCAGATCACAGATTCCGCCCTGTTAGGGGACTCATATCAAACAAACGAAAAAAAAAAAAAAAAAAAAGTTTCAGAATGTAGGATGCATTCTGTAGAGGAAGACTGTGAGCACATCCTCATAGACTACCCTGCCCAACATCATTACAGTACATAAGTTGTTTTTTTTTTTCCCCTTTCACGCGTGGGCAAAAGAAAACTAGTAAGATTTATGAGACTCGTCGACCCTGGGTCCCACCATCAATTTCTTTGAGGACAGACCATTACATTGTAATTTCCCAACACAAGCAGAGGTACTTGTGGTTTAAGGGATAGGATAAAAATATATATATATTTAAATATAATAATAATTTTAATAATAAAAAATACGATTTTTCATTGTTTATAACAATAATTTTTTAGATCATTGTTTTGAAATTAAATATTTTTTTTTTATATTTATGAACTCGTTTTTTTTTATGTCTTGGCTGCCAGCTAGGCCGTCCGGATCACCTTATTTGACTGATCGGCCCGACAATGCGAGGATTCGAGAAGTGTCAAAAAAAAAAAAAAAAAAAAACACCTCAAAAACATCTACGTGATGTATAAAAATAAATTGAATAACTTTTGTCTCATGTTCACATCAAAATTATTTACTAAATTTAAAATAAAAATTAAAATAAAAATTAAAATAAAAATTAAAATAAAATTTATTACTAGGCTACCATTCAGAACGCCCGGTGTCATGGAATCGGCTCTCGCCTTTTTCGCAAAGGCAAAACCCCTCCCGAACATGTCACGCATGAGTTGAAAAAAAAATGAAACAAAGTTGACTTAGGACGATGCATAAATAATCCCGCGAACCGCAAATACAGATATGGTTGCATCGCTTCTTTGCCGCTCTGATTGGGTGCGCCAACAGTACATCCCAATTTATTTATTTTTAACTCCTGCGTGACATGGCTGGGAGGGCTCTCGCCTTTGCGAAAAAGGAGGGAGCCGATGCGCACGATACTGGGTCACCCTATTTTTCCGAGCGCCCCAACCGTGCAAGGAACAGGGAAGGACCATGCAAAAAAAAAAAAAAAAAAAAAAAAAAAAAAAAAAAAACTATGTTATGTAGGAAAATAAACTAACAATTTTTGCCTAGGATTACATCGAGATTATTTACCAAATTTAAATTTAAAAATAATTTATTATTGATTATTTTTTATTATTTTGTGGCCCAGTCGGACAACTAGTTCCGAGCCACTCTGGTAGGAATAGGAAAGAGTGCAATAGCGTCAGAAACGCAATCACCTCACAGCAAACACGACAAAGTCGAAAACGACACAAAAGTCGAAAGCGATATAGACGAAAGAAGTTGTACTTGCATTATGAAAAAAAATTGTCAACTCCTGGGAAATGCTTAGTGGTCAACACAGTGAAGCGCAAGCATAAATGGAAAGTAAGTCTGTCTGTTCGGTCAGCATCAACAGAATAGTCGACCACTCTTATCGCGATAGTGTCCCGTCAGACCAAAAAAATGTCTTATCCGTTAGTCCTACTGTTTTTATCCCAAACAACACTCACTATTCTCGTTCCCTTATCTAAGACAAAGTCCCTACTACCCCCCTTGCTCCCATTCGTGGTCCCTCAAACAGATCCCAGTTCCGGTGTCGAGCGCATCGGCCCTCGCGTGAACGAGGGCCCTCCCGACTATGTCGCGCAGGAGTTAGAACAAAACAAAATCAAGATACAACTTAGGACGATGCATACGTGATTCCGCGAACCGCCGAGACGGACGCGGTTCCATCGTCCCTTCGTTGCTCTAGCCGGGTGCGCCAGCTATACATCCCGCGGTCCCCTACGACAAGATAGGTTTTCGCGGGGTGCAACTTACTTTCCCAGAGGGGCTGTCACCACCCTCAGGGGCGTATCCCTACCGAGCTGCTGACCCACGTGCAAAAGCTTTTACATGCAATTGCAGAGGTAGGTCAGCCGAGGGCGTTTGCTCGTTCGCTGAAGTATAGGTGCGCTTGGTTAACGCCAAGTGGACCCGAACGTTGTCCGTTCCCGAGAGCGCTGATCTCCTTGGTACGAACGAGCGTCGGTCGACTAGGATGGCTTCAACCAAACGTGAACCCCAACATATAATCCTAATCCCTTTATAATCCCCTACTCATAAAATGAATAAAACCATGACGTAAACAATATTTTGACTTGAAGAGATGACCTGCCAAGATTATCATTTCCTGCCTACATGACCGAAAATACGATTATACCGCCGTCCGCGGACGGAAAATCCGTCGCGCACAGCTTCTACAAGTAAATACTACTGGTATCATGAGATCACAAGTGATCTGGCTCCTGGTCGATGTTTGAACTCTTGGTTCGACCACATTTTCGTATCACATCTACCTACCCGGAGGGGCGAATGTAACTTTGTCGTTCGCTTTGTCCTCCTAAATGATAATTACTCTCTCTGTTCCACGAATGACGAAGTAGCCATTGCCAACACGAGGTTACTTGGCGTGGGACATTCTCGTCTTCTGTTACTTTGTCCTTGTTGTTCCGCTCAGCACCCTTTCAAATATTCAATTTTTGCCTTGCTCAGTTTATATCTAAATGATCGATTACCTCTCAATGCATGAGCTATCATCGGGGCAATCCAGATACTATCCATCTGGTGGGCCTACCTACGCAAGATTGTGTTTTTTTTTTATTTATTTATTACCCCTGTAGAGTCACATGGACATGACCCTACTATAAGGACAACTCACCGTGGCACCTGATTCGAGAGGGTGCACTTAGCCGGGATAAACCTGTCGGCCCTCACGGGCCTCAGCAGCTATCCGGTCGAGCCGCGTAAGCTCCTCATCGTCAAACGTCAAGGTGGAGAATCGTCCACCTCGCGAGACTCAAACCTTCCGCGTATCATAGGGAGAAGCCATCCGTGAGGCGAGCTTCCAAACTATGGCGCGGAACGGCTGACGCATCCGAAACAGGTGTGTGGTCGTGGTGTCCTTAATCCGGACTACGCCATAGCGCTCCCCGGATAGGGTAATTTTGACGCTCACAATGACCCGAGAAAGGCATTGGAGGTCGCTCGCGCGATGGAAATACAAGGTGTATCCATGAACTTCGTCCGGAAGTCGGGCCACCTTGGCGCGAACATCCACGCGCGAGTTGGGAAAAAATCCCTGCCCATCACTGAGCAGGCCGATAAAACCAATCCACTGCGTGGGCGCTCCATCCCGAACCAGAAATAATCACTCCGCTCGCCGGATCAGCTCCTTGTCTGTAATGTTGTGAATCAGTAGATACCTGGCCTGAGTGAAGTCCCGTCGTCCGCTAGGCATCTGCACACCGAAGAAGCCACCTGTTAGAAGAGGCGCTCGTAAATTTCACAAGCCTCGTCATAAAACGCGGTGACGTCGAAACGTTCCGAGCGAATGATATTAAATCTATTCGCTCGGACCCGTCTCACGTGATGGAGGAGGCCGAACGGACCTTGCAGATCATTCAGGTGGAGTACGATATAGAGGAACATTCCTCTAACCTCAGGAATGGTCTCTACTCCCGGCCAGTCCTCGTGAACCACAACTAGGTTCATGTCTCCATAATCTCGTGATGGATTAGGAGGCGCAAAATCATATCGCACAATATGCTGGTCTGGTTCAACCAAGAAAATATAACTCCACGGTGGTTTCCTCACGCTTCCGTCCCAGAATCGCGGCGCATCTCGTTCCGAGTAAACTTCAAGGGAGTCGTACACCAGCCTTCCTTTTCGTGTCATGCCGGCGCGGGATCGCGTCGGCACCGCTAACCAGTTAGCCGCCGCCTCGCATGTGCTGAACAATCGGAGAATCACTGTCTCCGCAAACATCTGAACGACGAAGCGGTAACTCTTGTCAAAATAATTCAGGCATACCCATTTCCATGTTCAATCTTCACTCCCCTTTTCGGGCCGTGATTCTTGTGTCACGGTCCGATCGTGATAGTAGTGCCTATTTGCACTCTCACTAACACTAGTTGAATCATGGGTTGGGCTTCTTATGGCGCCATCCCTCCCACACGTTGGTGGCTCCTAAAATGGTCACCCAACAGGATGCCAGGTTCAACCTCCCCTTTTCCTGAAAGCACGAGGAGGCGACTGCCCCTAGCCTTAAGACACCCTACCCTTTAGGAAGTGGTTTGGAATACCCCCCCCCCCTCGCCCGAACACATTTTTCAGGACTCAGAAGTTGGGCTGGCTCCACCGCAACAACATGGTATTCCCCCGCATAAGCGGTCCGCTCCGAGTTGATAACAGGGCCGGCCCCTAAGGCAACAAACCCCCACCTCGGATGCCTCATAGAGAGAAGAAGCCTAGACCCTAGGTGCAGACGACCGCTCTACGCTTCCCAGATAAGGGTCGACTTAGACGAATTAAAAAGAGAAATAAGTAAAATATTTTTTTAGACGGGCATAGAGGGAAAGTGGTCGTTCGGGATAGAATTGGAAAACCCTCGGGAGATACTAAGGTATTCGCCTGTCTTCTTTTCTTTTAATTTTTCCCCGGACTTCATTCTTTCGGCACCCGCCTGTCCACACTTTCATTATTATTATTTTTGTTTCTCCTCATTTCTTTCACATGCATTCAGGTTGAGTGGGAGAAAGGTAAGCATCCCCATTATTATCTCGAGCAAACAATGTTGATCCCTTCTCATACGCGTCTCCCACCCTACCTGCACAATCAAGAAAAGAAACAATCCAGAGATTCATCCATCCCCAAGCAAGTCAGCCCTTTCTCCACACACATGACATCACACTCTTACTCTACCTCTTCTTCTGAATTCAACGCAAGGTCATGCAAGGTGTGGGTTCACGTGGGTGTGCAAAGGAACTGAGTCGCACTGACCTTGAGTGATTTTTATAAGGGCTTGCTCAAGAAAGCCAAATATCTTCACAAAAATTCGGTCGCACCACTCTCGTTGTGGCCGCTCACAAGAACGAGTCACACCCTCCTTCAAACGCCGCCGCTGACTCAGGCGCCGCTCACCAACACAGAAGCGAGTTCGCCGTTGAGGAGAGTGTCCCACTCTCACATCCCACAACCTCAACGTCAAATCCCACAGCCTCAACGTCACACCTTCCACCAAAACAGCGCCAATTCAACCCACCAAATACCAAGTCAGGTCACCACCTGCCTGCCGCAATACTTGGTGGTTCCAGACCCAATCCCCGCTTACTCGGTATGCCGCAAAAAAATAACAACGGCCTCAACAATTCTTACAAATGCCGCGTGCCACAACGCCGTCAACAAGACGATCGCCATACCCTTTCTATTCCAAAGTACACTTCCACCTTGGCGGTACCGTCCCTGCGGCAACGTCCAATCTCCGTTTTCGCAGTCCTGTGCAAAATACTGTTGCCATAAAATCCGGCAGCACCCTCGCCGTACCGCCAAGAAAATCGGTGCTGCCGCTGCAAGAATTCGGCAGCGCTTCCGTTGTACCGCCAAGAATACCAGCGCTGCTGCTGCACAATTCCGGCAGCGCTTTCGCTGTTCCGCCAAGAGTACCAGCGCTGCTGCCGCACAATTTCGGCAGCGCTTCCGCTGCACCTCCCTAGAAAACCAGCAGCAACCTCAAGGCCACGGCTTCCCCACTGCCTGCAGCAGAACACCGAAGGTGGGGCAAGAAGCTCCTAGCCTTCAGCTATGGCTGCCTCCTCCTCCCTCCAAGTGCTACTGCAGACCTCCAACACTTCGCCTTATTACACCAGCAACCAGCCAGTCAGCATCTACTCAAGTAGAATGCCCCAGCGGCATTGCCACAAGTGTGAGGCTGCTGGGTGGTAGACTAGCTTTTATAGCTGGCTGAAGGCTGAGGGCAGTTGCTTTGCCCCCAGCCAAATCTCGGAATAGAGTCTAACCCTTGATCAAAATCGCGATCAAGGGCCAGAAAACTTGATGTTCCCCTAGGGGAACCAAGTTCTAAACCCTGGCTATGCATCTGGCCTTCACCCGCGGCCAGACGCAACCCAGAAATGGTTGTACCCATCCATTTCTGAGCAGACTGTTGGTTACCCTGTTGTAACCAACAGTCTGCAGTCTATTAACAGTCCAGATGCTTCTAAACTTGCATCTGGACCGAGGCCGCGGCTAGATCCGCGACCGTTCCCTTTTCTTTTCCCAACTTCTTCCCTCGTCTTTTTTTTTTTTTTCCTTTCGTTTTTTTTTTTTTCTACAGCAGGGGCAGCTCGTCGTTAAAAACGAACGAGCACATTAACCCCCCCAGTCATTTCACAGAGTAGGACTAGAGTCAAGCTCAACAGGGTCTTCTTTTCCCCCGTTGCCCTGTGCCCGTACCCGGACGTTCCCGGCGCCAGGTTTGGGCGCGCAGGCAAACACTGCAGCCCGTTTCAAACTCAATGGGCGCATATAAGCTGGTCTCTCTCTCTCTCTCTCTCTCTCTCTCTCTCTCTCTCTCTCTCTCTCTCTGAGGACCCCCCCCCGACACACCTGCGTACAACCGCATTTCTGCGGCTGATACATTTGGCTGGCCCGACTGTCGAGGTTCAGCCTCCTGATGAGTCGGTGAGAGTCCGACGAAACAGTCTGGCGCAGCCAGACTCCTGAATCGCCTGTTCGTTCGAAATGAACGGGCACATAGCTCTAAGAGGCAGAAAAAAAAGAAAAAAAACGGAAAAAGAATCTAAACAAAATCTAAGAAAAAAAATCTAAGAGAATAAAAAAAAAAAAACGAAAAACCTTTCTAATTTATGGCTGCCCGATTTAAACGGGCGCCTGTCGTTTCACTGGGGACTTTAAGTCCCCAGTCAGTTCAGGACGCGTCAGATGGCGCGTCATTTTTTCATTTCTACCTTTTTTTTTTTTTTTTTTTTTTTTTTTTTGTTAGCTTATGCCCACGGTTGTGTCGCTTCGCCCCGATGGCGCTGTCCCAGCAGGACTACAAAAAAAGAAAACTCGAAAAAAGAAAAAAACTCCTTACCTTGACGTCGTTACCTTGACGTTGTTGCTGTCTCCTTCGCACCTGTAACTGGATGCTTACGCGTTCAGCTACAGGACAAGTAAGGTTTTTTTTTTTTTTTTTTTCAAAAAAAAAAAAACGTCGGACTATTTTTCGGCCTATGCGTGTCATCCTTTCAGGGGCCTTTTCACCCCGGCGCGGCTGACTTCAGCCGCGCAATCTCGAAGATCGCACGGTCGGACCCCTTGCCAAATCGCGGGCTGCTCCAAAAGGAGCTAGCCCGGTAGTACGTTAGTCAGGTTCAATCCCCATGTCTGCGGGGTGGCAAGCTAGCGACGGTACCTACTGGGCTAGCTCCTTTTCACATCAGAAAAGGAGCGGCCCTTCTATATGAAGGGCTCGTTGTGCCCAACAGGCTCCTTCCTAGCGCCTAGCAGGCTACGCCTGCTAAGCCAGCTTGCTGCCGTGGCTGGCGGGCAGGGTCGGCGACCGACAACTTTAGCAACTACCCTACTCAGCCGGCCTCGGCGCCTTCGCCAACGGGTCCTCGGCGCAAAAGCCGTATGGACCCTAAGCCATCCCTTCACGCCGCGGTCCATCTTGCCACGACGGCCCCTTTTTGGTCCGCTTAGGCCCTAAATCGCGAGGCTTAACAGCCGCGCGACCTCATCATGGGTAGCCTAGGCTTTAACTTTAGTTTTCCCATGACCGCACACTACTGCGGCCTTGTCGAACCCGCGGATGACAGTACCGACCCCCAACAGAAAAATTCCCATGAGAAATGAAAGTTAAAAAAACATTCCATAAAAAAAAAATCCTTCATATTTATTAATTATCATTCCAATGTTTGTCCAATTCTAAAATTTCCAATTTAATTTGATAAGTTCCCGTCTAAATATGATTTTTCCAGTCCAACTACATTTATTTGTTCAAGATGGAATGAAATTCTGGACGAGTTTATGAAATGTTTTAATTAGACTTTCATTCTACTACAACAAATATCGTCTTATTTAGATTGGATTAACCTATTTATGACAAGAAATTCTTACTAAGAATGACAGTCCAATTAAAATATTTCATGAACTCATCCAGACTTTCATTCCATCTCTAGCATGCAGTTCAAATAAGAAGGGATACCCCATTCTTGGAAGAAAAGTTTCCAAGTAAGACGAAAAATTTTAAAATTGGAATGACATTTTTTAAGATGGAATGAAAATTTGGAATTTAGAATGTAATTTTACTCTAGAATGATTATTTAATTCTCAGAAATTTTTCTGTTGCCCGTTATCCCGTACGGACGTCGATGCCGTCCTACGTCGACGATGACAGGTTCAAGAAAGTTTAAGTCTCTCAGTCATAGCGCTGGTTTGAATAAACCTTGGCAACGTCAATCTCATCAAGTTTTCCAATTAAGTAAAAAGGTCAGACAGCGTCCGGCGTTGAAAAACACGGGCAGATACCCTTGTCAGGGTTTCTGCCCCGACAGCATTCCCGGGCCCCATTGAACGACTTCCACGTCGTTCACGTGGTCGGTGCCCTCAATATTAAATTTTACAGATACCTCTCTCAGTATCTTTCAATCTTAATAAAATCACAGATACTTTAACAAGCGGATATCCAAAAGAACGGACTCCCTACTATTAAACGAGTTATGCCCTCGAAGCCAAAATTTACAATCATCCCGCACTCATCAGATTGGTACCAGATTCAGCCCCTGGAAGCCCAAAATTCGAAACTCAGGCCCAGATTCAGCCCCTGGAATCCCAAAATTCAAAGGATTTAGTTTTAATGGTTTTGGCTAACAATTCATTCGGTTGGAAATCATTATTTCAATCATCTGGGCAAGCAACCATCACTGTCGGGGATTTAACCCGGGTCTCTAATGTCCATGGGGATGCCTCCACAATACTTCAACACACTCACATGTTGCGAGGAGTTTAACCTGGACCTCCCACGTAACACAATGATACTCGTACTATACTACCGTCACGGTTGTCGGGGATAATAATAGTAAAGCTCCGGTGTTCCACCATCCCTTCTGGAAGACCCGTATTAACCTTCCGCTAATTCCCAGAATGAGTCAGGAATAACCTCTGACAGGTCTCCATAACCCAACCTATGATAATCGTTCATACATAATCTGAACTAGCCATCCAATACAATAACCCATTATTTAAGTCCTTTAACCGAGTTTCATAACCCATCCGATTGTGCAATTTTACAAATACCTAGGATTATTATGTCTTAGTATCCCCGAATTCTACGTGACTGCGTCGAGGAGTGGTGTAATCCTCCACAAAGGATAACATCTCGACATCAAGCCCCGCTTTAGATTCGAGCCTCACCACATTCCCTCCGATTCCAGTATCGCAACCCTGTTAATGCCACGTCTACAGGGTGAGACAGCCCCATCCATATAGTCCAAGTTGGTCAGACGAGGATCATAAGGACGCGGCGACCCTGCATATCACAATGATAGACGACCAACCCCACCCCTGTGATAAGCAACGATCGCTCCCCACCATAGGCGAGGTCTCAACAGGATTACGACACCATCCTCCTTTTCGGAGATAGTGTAGCCATCACCCTTTTCAAGGAAAATGACATCATCTCGTTGTGGACCAGGAACCAAGTTCCGGCACGAGCCTCACTACCACGTACAAGGCTCACATCTTTCAGGAATATCAAGACACAATAAAGACTAGGTATTACATATAAACTTATTATATTTATTAAACCATGTGCCTACAGAACGAATACTTATCGTTCAGGAAGCCACATGTTACACACTAAGTCATAACTTTGCACAAATGATTCACACCTATTCTTCACAAACAAAACACATTCAACATAAGAAATAAAAGAAATGCATACTCAGAGAATCATTTTTACAGGGTTTGAAAAATCATTATGCACATCAATTATCTTGCTCGATAAAGAAGAATAATGTCAAAAATGACGTCACCAAGTAATTCATTACAAGTCCATATGTGTCTGCCCATTACATGGAAAATATATCTTACAAATACTTAATCATAAAATCAAGTTAGCCTGTGGTATCAATGTCTGTTAAGAAAATTAAGGCATTATCTTAGTCCCTATGAACAAACTTCTTCAAGCGTGAGCCTCAAACCCAATCTCGCCCACGTGCTTCATCCATCTCCTCAATCTCGTATGCCACACGTTCCGTTTTCTTAATAATACGATATGAACCCATCCAGCGATTATCTAATTTCATCGACCACTGCTTTTCAAGAGAAGAGTCGTAGAGGAGGACAATATCCCCAACTTCCAACGGTTCCTTCCTAACCCGGGGTTGCTTATCCCATCTAATTTTGTTCGCCCGTCTACTATCCGCAGTTGACGCAACGGCCTCTACAACTCTTTCCTCAGTAGCTTTTATTTGTCTGACCCTCTAGTCCAACAATTCTTCTGTAGAAAGCCTGACTTTTATATCCTGTTTTTGCCATGTGGTCAGGAAACTCTCGATCGGAAATGTAGCATGTCGTCCAAACCATAACGTAATAGGAGCATACCAAGTAATCCGTTTTACGATTATATTTTCAACAAATATGGCAGCTCTGAGAAAGACGGGCCATGTTGACGACTTGCCATCACACCATTTAGCTAACAAGTTAGTCAGGGTGGCATGTCCACGTTCGACGGGAGCATTAACCTGGGGATGTGCTCTAATGGTGTAACTATAGTTCACTCCCTGTCTCTTCAGAAGAGCTTGAACCTCTTCTGCCCGAAATTCGCCACCTCGATCCATCACAAATTCTCGAACAAATAGATACCGAAGGTAAAATTCTTCAATACATTCTGTCAGAATCTTCCCGATTCGCTCACGGATTGCACGCCCATCAACAAACCCGGTAAGATCATCTCTCGCATAAAAAATGTATCTATACCCATTAAGCCCGGATGGCATAACGATCATGTCGAGGTGCACAACCGCACCTGGCTCAACCACATATCGTGGATTAAGTGGTTCAACATAACGGAGGCTCGAATGTTTCTGACAAGGAACGCATGAGCTGCAGAACTCTGCCACCATCTTACCCATACCATCCAAAAAATAGAGATGTTGGATCTTTCTCAATGTCACTCATGCAGATCGATGTCCACTTGCCACTCCATCATGCAGAGCCGCAATCACATCTAACTGTCTGGGAACCCCACACACCACTCTCTTAGGTGTTCCATCGTCAGACTTTTTGAAGAGATGCCCCTGTCGAATGACAAAGTCCTTTGCCTTTCCTCTTATTTCTGGCTCTATCTCTGCCTCGTTCAAATCACCATTTAGCCAAAGCCCAATCTTCTTATAGATCCCATCATATTCCTCCTCACGAAAGGCTTTTTTGATCTCACTGCCTTCCCCTTCTTCCAACATTAGCTTATCGTGATCTTTCTGTATCAACGAATTAACCAGGAATACCATCCCCTCGGAGATCCTGAGGACTTCGTCGCCTTGCTCATGTCCCCCTTCAATCGTAAGGGGTACTTCCGAAAGTTGTACTGGGTCAGACAATGCCAACCTCATCATTTGTTTCGCGGACCATTCGCCCCAGGGATTCTCCTCAGTAAAGGGCTCTCTCATCACAAGTTCTGAACGCTTCTGATAACAACTCGGAGAACTCCAGATAGACTTCCCAGGTTGGGACAAAGCATTGTTAATATATTCCCAAACATTGATACTCAACTGCTGCTCGTCTGCTTCCAGAAATCCATCCACAGGAACAGAGTCTTCTGCCCGATCTTTCGAGGAGTCCCACTCGATCCGACTCAATCCATCGGCTCGATTTTGCGTCCCCGCAATACGCTCGATCTCGAAATCGAACATCCAGATATAGATCAACCATCGAGTAATAGTTGGATCCGGGGGAGAATAATTCTTCAGTAACTGCGCCACGGCAGTCGGATCAACCCGCAGGACGAACCGTCTCCCAAATACGTAGTTTCGGAAGATCCTGAAACAATGAAGCACTGCAAGGTTTTCCTTCTTAAATTGGGAATATTTCCTTTCCGCCTCATTCAGCGTTCAAATCTCAAATCTCAATGACCTTTCTCGCCCTTCTCCATCCTTTTGGATGAGGACACCACCCAATGCTGTGGGGCCTGCATCCGTTTCAACCACAAAGGGCCAATTCGAGTCATTGTCAAAGCACGGAACCCCCAGGATCAATCCTCCTTCTCGGAATTGTGCCTTGATGTCGTCGACAGCCGCCTGTTGCTTTGGACCCCATTCCCATTCCTGATTTTTACGCACCAACTTTCGTAGGTGCTCCACCCTTGCTGCGAACTTGCGAATGAAGATACGCCAGAATCCGCAAGTCCCCAAGAAATTGCGCACATCAGTGATGGACTTAAGCGAAGTCGGCCATTCCAGAATCTTGTTTGTCTTCTTGGAATCTGGCCGACAACCCTTCTCATCGCACAAGAAGCCCAAGATAGTCGCCTCGCACATACAATGCCGAGATTTGACATCGCTGGCGGTGAGGTTGTACTCCTTTAACTTGGACATGACCTTCTCCACGTTGCGAACGTGCTCCCAAACAACCTTTTGAACGCCTGGCAGCATCTCCGTCTCGTCCTTGACACGTGGCCCAGGTATGGCCAGATCATCGATATAAGGTGAGGTCACGTCCGGACAAAACGGCTGCATGACTCTCATCATATATCTCTGAACAATCGCTACGGCGTTCGTCCAGCCTTGAGGCGCCGCACACATATGAATTAATCCCCTCGGCGTATGCATGGCCGTCATCGGCCTGTCTGCCGTGTAGAGAGGGAATTGATCATATCCTGAGTACAAGTCAATGAGAGTGATGATAGGCCTGCCTGCGCATGATTCCGACAACTGATCGGCATGCGGAAGTCCTCTTGCATCACGAACCGTCACTGAGTTCAGCCTCTGCAAGTTCTGCACCCAACGCAATATGCCACTTGGCTTGATGAAACAAAACCAAGGGGACGCATATGGTCCATATGAGTAATCCGCGACTTTTGTCCGAATTTTGCCGTCCAAATATTCAACAACTCTGCGATGATCATCCGGATTCGGATAACGCGGACCCCGTATGTTCCATGGCTCGTGAGGTACCGTATGAATCCTGATCATCGGAATCATGTCAACGTCAAGCCTCCCTCGCTCATCATCATCAAAGGCATAAGCCAGATGAGTTTTCTTCATGACACTGACAAGGAAGTCCACCTCCTTTTCAGTAAGCGACCCTTCCTCTCCAATGATCATATTCTTACTCCTCTCCTCCGTCAATCGACACGGCGCCTTCGCACTCTCTTCTTTCCTTGTCCTGATCCATTCTCTCTCCTCTTTATAATACACTTCTTTTTTTTGCGTGATCAAGACGGGCACTGGCCGGGCTTTCTCACCTACTCTCTTGTACTTACGTTTCACTCCGACTCCAAGTCGTCCACCTCTAAAAAAGGCCCTTGCTTGGCTGCTGGTTCTGCCAATACATCACCTTCAGAAGATCTGTCGGACCGATAGGTGAGATACATCCTATCAGTCCCGCCTTCTCCGACCACAATCTCTGTCAGCGTTTGGACCAACTTGGGGTCCACGGACGAGTCTGTCGCAACGAACTCGATCGCTTGAGAGATGTTGGGCAGAGCAAGAGAAAATTCCTGGGGATCGCTCTCTTCTCCGAGGGATTCCTTCTCCCTCCTGAGTCTTTCGGATTCCGTGAAAGAGTAGGACCCCGGATTGAGTCGGTTCCTTGAGTTGGTTGGTCATGTGTTCTCACACTTCAGCACCTCGCAATAGCTACATACGGGGTCACACAAAACCACAATCATAGTACCATCATGCTTGTTAAAGATGATGGATTCTGATCGACATAGGAAAGCTCTGCCCAACAACACGGCATGCTCAACCCTGGGTAGCACATAGAAGTACGAACGGACTTTGACTTTACCAACTTGTATCGTCACGTCACTCGCCGTTACGCAAAAGAGAGTTGTACCACTTGCACCCACCAGAAATCCAGTATCCGCTCGATTGATGTTCACTCCTGCCCCCATGGCTTCTCTTTCCCGTATAATGTTCATTTCAGTCCCATCATCGATGAGCGCCGAATATTCACACGACCCAACTTGCACTTTCAACAACCCAGTTGCCACACAGTGCGAGTCCATTTTTTTCCCAGGAGGAGCCCAACTAATCTCTTGAGGAAAGATATCACTCATCTTAACCGTCATCACCTTTTTCCTTGACAGTCGATGTCTGAACTCCTCTCGGATTTTGGGTGACGCGGCCAAGAACTCCTTGAGCGTGAACAAATCGCGTTGGCTTTCCAAAATCCGATCCATGTTTTACTCAATATCCAGCCCTTGCTCTACTGGAATAGTGTAGACTTGCTTTTCCTTTTTCAACTCTCCTTCCCCAACATCGGCCCTGCCCGTTTCTGGCTCCCTCTCCATGGCCCGTTGTTTGGCCTGCCGCTCATCCTCGGCTCGCAACAACTCGTCCTCCTCGCCATCATCTTCTTCAATCGGAATAGTCTCGGTTTCCCGAGGCTGACTTGGCCATTCTTCTGGCGCTGCCCTTGGCCGCGGCGACCTTCGAGCCCTCTGAGCTTGTGGGAGACCAGCGGTGGCAGGTCGCTTGAAAGCAGGACGGGACAAGACCGTGGTGGCCATCAAACGCCCTGCCGACGGCGATCCAGGCTGTGATGTGGTAACATCATTAATACCTCCTTGGCCGTCTCTGTCCCATCCTCCAAACAAAAAAACTTGGGGAAACCCGGACCACTCTTCGTTCATGTCGGCACATATTTGAACGAAAATTTCCCTGCATCGAGTCATTTTTCTGACCACCGTCTGAGCTCGCTGCAGTATCTCTTCCTGCTCTTTGCTCAAACCTTCATCTCCGGCCTTGGCATCTTCAATCGCCAACGACTCCATCGCCGCTTCCAACTCGATCTGTTCGACTTCTTCCTGGGAAGCCAGTCGAAAAGTTGCTGGAAGATCTCGCCCCATAGGTCGGAAGGCTTCCTTTCTCATTCCCCCTTCCACATTGGGATCGATGAGATTCCCTTCAAAGTCGTAGACCTCGCCTCGGATATTCGTATATATAACCTTGTCGTTTTCATCTTTGGTAACAGTCTGACAAAACCGTATCCCATGCCCATCTTGGTCACAATACTTGCAAAACCAATTCTGCCAATTGCCCTGGCCGCCACCATTTCCTTGGCCTCCCCCAGTGCCTTGTCCTCTACCTCTACCTCGGCCTCGAACTCCTGCCCGAGGTTGGGGTTGCTGAGGAGGGGCCTGCGTCGCCTGTTCCTGATTGCTTCCTTGTCCACCTCCTCCATTGTTCTTCCGCTGCTTTTTACTAGTGCCTTGCCCTCCTCGTATCTGATTTAGGGCCTTCCGTTCTGCCTTGGTCAATTTTCGAGGGGGCTCCACTTCCTCCTCATCTTCCTCTTCACTGCTACTACTACTCACATCCTCCACAACGGGTGCTTTTCCCTTCCGTTTTCCCCCTTTCGTCTGGACCATCATCACTTGTAGCTTTAACCTTTCCTCCTTCATGTCAGCCGTCATGTTCCGCATGTTAGTCAGGGTCTTGTAAACGGCTTGGTCCTTGTCCGCGCTTACCCCTTCTTTCTCGCGGTCCTCTTTTTGCTGCTTCAGGAGATGGTAAAGCATCTGGTCGAAGCTTCCCGCCAACAAATTCTCCTTGATCTTTGGCCAGTCGTATCGACCAGTCATATCCTTCATCAATTCCCGCTGCTCAACTTCCGAAAAGTTATCGAGGAAGATAAGACACCGATCCTTATCTGGAAGGTCAGGCACTAAACGCGCAACCCGTTCAAACTCCGTGAGAAACTGCTTGGCCGTACCAAACTTCCGACGACTAACTTTTCGTAAGCCCGCCAGGTCGAGCAGTTGATCCCCCAATTGGTACTCGTCCAATAGTTTGGCCTTGAAGTCCGGCCAGTCGCGCGAAGCTTGCACCAACTCCGACACCTCTTTTTTATACTCGACCATACAATATCGCTTCACCATTTGAAGCATCTTCTCATTCGTCCATTCACAACAACTGCCCAATTGCTCAAACTTGTCCGCCCATGCTGAGACATTGGTGCCATCGAAGAGGGGAACTTGAACTTTCGGCAGTTGCACCTTCTGATTGTCGACTTCCCGAATGGCTCGTGCGAGTTCCAAGCTGTCGTTGCGACGATCCCCTGCATTACTATTTGCGGGATCAGCACTTCCTCCCGTCATCTTGAGAGAATCAACACGACAAACCCACACGTCCAAGTGTCAAATAGATTGCAACAATTCACTCCAAACCTTGCCCTCTTTTCTTTCTTCAAACATTGATAACCACTGACCATTTTCAATCCAAACAAACAACATCCAACACTTAAAATCGCTATAACCAGCCTTTTCCCGAGTGTCGTTCCACCAGGGACAATGATAGTTTGCCGTCATCCCCGGCAACAACGCCACCTGTCGAGCGCATCGGCCCTCGCATGAACGAGGGCCCTCCCGACTATGTCACGCAGGAGTTAGAACAAAACAAAATCAAGAGACAACTTAGGACGATGCATAAGTGATTCCGCGAACTGCCGAGACGGACGCGGTTGCATCGTCTCTTCGCCGCTCTAGCCGAGTGCGCCAGCTATACATCCCGCGGTCCCCTACGACAAGATAGGTTTTTGCGGGGCACAACTTACTTTCCCTGAGGGGCTGTCACCACCCTCAGGGGCGTATCCCTACCGAACTACTGACCCACGTGCGAAAGCTTTTACATGCAATTGCAGAGATAAGTCAGCGAACGAGCAAACGCCCTCGGCTGACCTACCTCTGCAATTGCATGTAAAAGCTTTCGCACGTGGGTCAGTAGCTCGGTAGGGATACGCCCCTGAGGGTGGTGACAGCCCCTCAGGGAAAGTAAGTTGTGCCCCACGAAAACCTATCCTGTCGTAGGGGACCGAGGGATGTATAGCTGACGCACCCGGCTAGAGCGGCGAAGGGACGATGCAACCGCGTCCGTCTCGGCGGCTCGCGGAATCACTTATGCATCGTCCTAAGTTGTCTCTTGATTTTGTTTTGTTCT
Organism: Chara braunii; assembly: GCA_003427395.1. Taxonomy (NCBI): domain Eukaryota; kingdom Viridiplantae; phylum Streptophyta; class Charophyceae; order Charales; family Characeae; genus Chara; species Chara braunii. The sequence goes on along the minus strand of BFEA01000201.1, from coordinate 1,990,325 downwards.
AACTCATGCGTGACATAGTCGGGAGGGCCCTCGTTCACGCGAGGGCCGATGCGCTCGACACCGGTTCTACTCCCTGGTCCGGTACCTGACCACATGGTCCTAAAAAAATACTTTACGACCCAACAAAATTGAGAAAGGGTATTCCCTTCCTTTCTCAATTAAAAAAAAATAGAAAACTATAAATCATCACCCCTACTCCAGAATCCTGTTATCCGTCACCAGTACGACAAAGATCTTCCAACTCTCATTCTTGTCCCTTGTGAAATTCCAGAGTGTCCGACCAAACCAGTCATCCGGGTAATTGCGCTTCCGCAATTCCATCCTCAGGAGGATCAGAGTATAAAAAAAATCCATGTCGTCCATGAAATGCTGATAGATTCGATGCAGCGCGCTTATGATAACTGCTATCATGGCCTGCTTGCTCGTCCAGGAATTAAAATCTTGAAACGCTTGGAAAGACACGCTTGGAAAGACACGCTTGGAAAGACATTGCACCCTTTGTTGGAATTTCGCATCGTTCTTCATACCCTGCACCGTACCAATGAACGGAAATTCCTCCCTAATTGTCAATCTACATCCCAAGAACATCCATTGGTTGTCAACCTCATCCGTGCGTTTCAAAGTCAACGCCTTATCATAACAATTTTCAAATCTTCTGATTATCTCCCTAGCCTTCTCCTTCGATCCCGCCCTTCGTGGATTACATGCTACGAAGATAAACGCATCGTCCACGAATCTCAGTCCGACAACCATCATTCTCCGACTACCAAGCGTCAACAAAAAGTCTCATTCAGACTTCACATACACAAGGCATACCAGTGAGGGCTCGAGCTCTTCCCCATTGGTGTTCCCACAATCTGTCTCAGCAACACTCCACATGCCCGCGTAAAACAAAACTGCAACTTAAACGACACGAATTCCACTAGGTACATGAACGAACTTTTCACACATCCCTCGATCACATCGCTCTTACTCAATTTAACACCCCGCCCCGACCTTGTTACAAAGATTCCAGCAAAACCTTTTTGAGAGAAATACAATACACACCACTCGACAACCCTCATGATTGTCTCATGTGGGAGCTTATTAAACATGTCTTTAATGCCGTACGAAGCTCCCAACACAAGTACGTCAGTACTAGTCTTCGCTAGTCTATCATCCATTCTACTCAACCTCTCCTTCATCATTGAGACTGCACGAAGGTTAAAATGACTCGATTCCGGAAAGCAAACAACAATCCGTTAATCGCTTGCGAAACCTTCTTGCATTCTCTGACTGATGGTTCGTCAAAGGTAGGGCAGATAAGACGAAATTTTTCCGTATCCTTATGCTTGGGTAGTGCATACACCTGCCCCACCTTCCCTGCCTCGTTCCACTTTCCATGTTCCTCAATCCTTCTTCGCTTGTACTCTTCACCTGCCAACCCCAGCACGACACTCTCCTCCTCTACACACTCGAGGTATCCTTTCCAGTTGTTCTCTATAAAGGTGGTTGCCATCCTTTTTGTATATAGCGCCGTACACATAACTAGTGTGTCACCCGGGTTTCTGTCCAATGGGGACAACACCAGACCTTAGAGTTTTTCTCTCACTGTATAAAAACTCTCGTCATTCCCTTTATTCGCCTCTTTTGTGAAACACTGCTTGATCTCCACCCTCGTGACGTCAACCAATCCTCCTTTGATCCCGATTTTTCCTTGAATGTCCTAAACGCCTCCTCCAGTTCTTCTTTCAACGTCTCCCTTCTCACCCGACTCTCGTGCCTCGGAACGTTCTTGGCATTTCTCACTATCGTCGGGATACCTTCAAGATTGTCGATTCGGAAATGCACTTGCCCATCCTTTTTTGGATAGCGCTTGCCAGCACATGTGCAGGTGGCCACACGCAACGACGCAAAACGCCAGTGGTTATCAATTGATTCGCCTACATAAGGACCTCTACTTCATTTCACGCTTGTCCTTTGCTTTATCATTTTCTTGAAGGCTCCTTCTATCTTGAGTCCCCCAATCTTTTTCCTCACAATTTTGGTCGCTTCATTCTTCCTTATCCGGTCGTCAAATTTTATTCCTCCTCTATTCTCCGTCGTTCCTCAACTGCCTCCCTATCGACCCTATCGCGCCTGTCTTGTGTTATTGCAACAAGATACTCCCGCATGAGCACACTTGTGTTGTCTGTTTCTGTGCGATAATTTTCACTATCCACTGATTGACTTCTTCTCACATTACTCTCTCGTTCGACTGATCTTTCTGTTTTCCCGCCGCTTGACCCATACGTCGACGACACGAAAGTTTGCCCAAGTGCTCTCGCTTGCCAGAATTCAGCACAGTCCCTCGCAAAATGTCCATCTCACCACACTTGTAACATTTCCGTCGTTCAACCGGTGGCTTGGAAGTCCCTTCATCAGACTTATTCTCCGAGGATCCATTGCTCATTCTGTGGATTTTTCGTGTGAACACCACTTTCTTGTTCCGCTTATCTCCTCCTCGTACTAGACTCTTAATGGTCTTTGTAGTTCTTCTACAATATTCGCAGTATTCGCAATATCGAAGCAGCCACCTCACCTAGGTATAATCAGTCGCCTAATAGGTTGCGACTTTTGTTAATAGAATAGGAAAGAGTGCAATAGCGTCAGAAACGCAATCACCTCACAGCAAACACGACAAAGTCGAAAACGACACAGAAGTCGAAAGCGACATAGACGAAATAAATTGTACTTGCATTATGAAAAAAAATCGTTAACTCATGGGAAGTGCCCGGTGGTCAAAATAGTAAAATGCAATCATAAGCGGAAATTAAGTTTGTCTGTTCGGTCTGCATCAACAAAATAGTTGACCACTCGTTCCATGATAGTGTCCTGTGAGACAAAAAAAAGGTCCTATCCGTTAGTCCTACTGTTTTTATCCCAAACAACACTCACTATTCTCGTTCCCTTATCTAAGACAAAGTTCCTACTACCCCCCTTGCTCCCATTTGTGGTCCCTCAAACAGATCCCAACTCCGATTTCACGCCCTAGTCCGGTACCTGACCACATGGTCCCGAAAAAATACTCTACAAACGACCCAACAAAATTGAGAAAGGGTATTCCCACTCTGGTAGCCTTAATTTATTATTGTTATTATTAATAATAATATTATAATAATAATAATAATAATAATAATAATAATAATTATTATTATTATTATTGGGGTTACCCGCGTTCGATTTCGGTCGAACTCCCGAACCCGAACATGCCGAACGTTCGGCCCCCATTGGGGATGCGTTCGGTTGTTCGAGCCGAAGGCGAACCTAAAAAAAAATTAAAAACAAATAAACATTTCAAAAAATCTGAAAACAAATATGTGGTATGCAAAAACATAAAACGAACAACATTTACCTCAGCGTTACATCTGCATTCCTTACTATATATAAAAGAAAAATAAAATAAATAAATAAATAATCTAGGGAGAAATCTCGGGCGCCCGGCTCCCGATGTCATGCCCGGATTGGCGACCGGGTGACCGGCCGGGCATAACCCCGGGCAGTCTCAGCGTAAAAAAAATAAATAAAAAATAAATAAATAAAAAATAAATAAAAAAAAATAAATAAAAAATAAGTCCAAAAAAAATCTGAAAAACAAATATATTGTGTAGAATTGCAATACAAACAACTTTTGGCTGAGGGTCATATCAGAATTCCTCACATAACTAAAGATAAAAAAGAAAATAACCATATCACACTAAGGTACCCCCCTTTAAACCCCTTTAGCCCCTTTAAGATTCATTTACACTCCCCTTTCCCCCCCTTGACAGCCAACTCTCAAAAAAAGAAAAGAGCCCGGATTTGGGAACCTCTCGGAGAGCGCGGAAAAACCCCACCGCCATTTTTTTTTTTTTTTTTTTGCCATGATCGGGTCACCCGGGCGTCGTGCCCGGGTGACCGGCCGGTCATGAAAATCTTCGTAGTAAATAATAAATAAATAAAATTAAAAAGGTAATTAAAATTGGTGAGTGGGCGAGCACGTTTTTGACACCACGATCTTTGGCGATTTTTCAGTTTTTTCTTGGGATAGCCAAATGCCCTGAAAAATTGTAGATTCGTATTTCACATAATATAAAGCTCATAAAAAAAGTTTCAAAAAACAATAAAATATTTGAGGCACCAAAATTAAATCAAAACAAAAAGTGAAAAGTGGGAAAAAAAAATTGAGTGGCCGAGCACGTTTTGACACTGCCATCTTTGGAGATTTTGATTTTTTGTTTGGTTTGGCAAAATGCCTTGAAAATGTGTATGGATGTAGCGCATGTCCTACAAAACTCAAAAAAAAAATTGCAACAAAAAAATAATTTTTAGGCTCGAATTTTTTTTTTTGTAGGGGCCGAACCTTTTCAGGTTCGGACCCTGAACAGGACCCCGAACGCCGATCGTTTAGGGGTCAACTCGGGTGGCCCAGAACGTTCGTTTTGGTAATCATGATTATTATTATTATTATTATTATTATTATTATTATTATTATTATTATTATTATTATTATTATTATTATTAGAGTTGACAGGCCGAACGTACGGAGACCCCTAAGCTGACCCCCGAACGTTTGGGCGTTCGGGTTCCCGTACGGGGCCCGAACTCGAAGGGGTTCGGACCCCGCAAAAAATTATTTTGGTACCGACAAATTATTATTTTTTTCTGATTTATTTTTTGTGAGTTCTCTGTTATGTAACATACCTGTCTCTCAATTTTGAAGTCATTCTGTGGAGCCAAACAATAATGCAAAATCGGCAAAGATGGTGGTGTCAAAACTTGCGTTCCCACTTACTAATTTGTTTTTTTTCTTTTTTCACTTTTTGTTTTCCCTTTATTTCGGGGCCTGAAAAAAATTATTATTTTTTCAAACTTTATTTGTAGGTTCTCTATTATGTAAGATACATATATATAAAATTTCATGGTATTTAACAAAGCCAAAAAAAAATGAAAAATCTCCAAAGATGGCGGTGTCAAAAACTTGCTCGCCCATGCAATAATTTCATTCTCGTTTTATTTTTTCTTATTTTCATTAATATTATTTATTTTTTGTATTTGATTTTTATTTCAAATCTGGTAAGGAATTTGGATGTACTATTGAGGCAAATGTTGTTTAGTTTATTCTTCTTCATGACATATGTTTTTTTCAGAATGTTTGGAAACATTTTTTTTTTTCTTTTGGTTTCGCGTTCGGCCAAACGTCCAAACGCGTCGAGAGGGGGTCCCAAACGTTCGGGCGTTCGGGTTCGGGCATTCGGCCCATCCCGAACGCCGGCAACCCTGATTATTATTATTATTTTTTTATTATTACTTTTTTATTATTATTATTTGATTGGGGTAACTACGGCGCAATGACGATTACAATTTTAAATGCATTTTGGGCATCCCTCGAATACAACACATCGCTAACCAACCTTAAAGTTGGGTTGTATACATTTACAATTTTCCTCGCTTTAGCACAACATTCCTGAAATCAAGACTAAAGCGCATTTACAAACTGAAATCATTGTCAATGGGGTAAATAAATTTATCGCTACATGAAACAACCCTAAGTTTTGCCTTATGTCTGTCACCCATGCGACTCTCACAACCTGCAAACAACAATATAAATTTCAATCACTCAAAGCACATACCAAATATAGGATACTCACAAATTGATGAAGCGAAGGAATCGTTGTCACTGATCCGCTCACACCCGTCTTCAGACAGACACATCTAAGAAAAAAAAATCTTCATTAGTGGTACAATCTGAAGTGATCGACAACACTCAAGGAACCGCTGCCACTAACGCTAGTTAGGCCTCTGCGATTGCAGGCGGGCCAAGGTCTCGAGAGCCAACCTTCCCCGACATTGGCGCCACATTTGACCGGGTGAGAAAAATTGTCACTACGAGAAACAACTCTGAGTTTCGCCCCTCGTCTATCACCCACGGGAGGGCTATTATGCGGCTCCCGCAACCTGCAAACAACAACGTCAGTTTCAATCACTCGAAACACATGTCAAATATAGGATACTTGAAATTTGATGAAACGAAGGAGACATATTTACTCAATCTATAATGATGAGCTCAACCGCATCAGCCAGTCCCTTAGGAGATAAAGTTTCATACCCATCCAGAAAGTATGTTCGAGTCATCATTGTTTTGGTGTGAGTCCTTGCTCTACTAACCCTATGTCCCATAGAATGCCGCCTCATTGTTTTGGTCCCATAGAATGCCGCCTCATTGTTTTTGTCAACGGGGCTCGCCTGCTCCAAGGAAGTCTCCGAGTCTTGGACATAATCTCAAGCCCACTATGGCCAAAGCTCGATTTCCACCTTTACTATTACGTCCAAGAAACAGATTCAACGAAAAATATTAATTCAAAATAAGGGAAAAAAATAGAAACGACCAACATGTAAATTCCTGCAATTCACGACGTTTTGGTCCACCAAGTTATTGTAGATTTCTTTCTTTTCTTACTTTCTTATTCAACGTTTCTGATAACTTATTGAGCCCAATCGAAATCCCGAATTCGATCTCACTACTCAGGCATAAGAGTTTAAAGATGATCATGACAAAACCAATCCTCAAGCATAGGCCGTTCTGATCTGGGCCAAAATTCTCGATGTTGACTCGCGGCGGTCTAGACCACAGTCCTCCCGTTAATCTGGAGCAAAATGTGAGGTTTTTCCCTCATGGTGTCCTCCATTGTTGTTCGGGCACAACCTTGGTACCAACAACGAAAGTCCTGGCCATTCGTTTCGCCGCATTGTTTTGACACAAATATTTGGTTTCGTTCCGATCTGTAATCACAGGCAAGTTTAAAGTCCCTTCATCTCGAACTATGCTCAGTTTCGTGGTTCCATTCCCGTTCGATCCGATTTAATATTTAATTTCGCGTAGGTCCAAAGTCCACCAGGTCGGTTTTGTTTCTCATACAAGGGCTCGTTCCTCCAGATCCTTACCCGATTTTCTAGTCCGTCGTTGGTCGTATATACAAGAATTACTTACTCAAGTCTGCAAATTCAAAATTCATTGTTCCGTGTTCGTGGCTTATTGTCGAGCTGCGAGATCCATAAACCGTCACGTCCTCCTAGTCAGCGTGCTCGATTGCTTCTCTCAGCCTAGTTAACTTCTCCTCTTTCTCTCTTGACCTCCCTTCGTTGAGTTCACTATACTTAGATTCGCTCACATTCCCCCTTTCTGACACGTTTTCTCCCTCTTTCAAATGTACGTTGTCTCACGTTTTCTCTCGCTCCTCTTCAGTTAGTGCGCACTTCTTCTAGTGTGTGAGCAACTCTCTCCACCACATGCTCACTCATCATCCACGCATGCTTCTCTCTACTCACACGTAACATGCTTAACTGGAGCACATTTTGACATGCGCACACCCGGAACTAATTCTCGCGCAACCCCTGATCGCTCGCGCAAAACTTCTCGATTCATGTGCGCTCTCCCTCATAAACGTCTTCTTTTTTCCCTTCGTCTAACTCGCTTTTCCATATGACTGCTTTTCTTTCTTATTCCCGTCCTCTTCGAAGTCCTCTTAGATCTTTCTCGTTGCTTTTAGCATCCACATACATCACTTTAGTGCAGCAGTCAGCATCTCTTGCACCTCTTGCTATCTGCATGCAACTTTTTCGAATTTGCTCGCACTCCCAACCTTACTCTCGCATTGCTCATTAAACGACCTAGTTCCCCATTTTTTTTAATTTTATTTTTTCCATATTTTCTCATATATATATATAGGGTCACCAGCCCGTACGTACGGGGGTCCCAGGGCCGACCTCCGTACGTACGGGCATTCGGGGTCCCGTTCGGGGTCCGAACCCGACGACATTCGGCCCCCGCGAAAAAATATTTTGGGGCCTAAAAATACGTTTTTTCTTCTAAATTGTTTTTTGTGAGTTCTTTATGATGTGAGGTACATGCCTATAATGTTTGAAGTCATTCTGCCTAGCCAAACAAAAATTAAAAATCGCCAAAGATGGAGCTGTCAAAAAAACGTGCTCGCCCACTCACTATTTTGTTTTTTTTCACTTTTTACTTTTTGTTTTTACTTTATTGTGAGGCCTAAATAATTATATTATTTTTTAAAACATTTTTTAATGAGTTTTTTATTGTGCGAACTACACATCTGTCAATTTTCAGGGCATTTGAATATGCCAAAAAAAAATGAAAAATCGCCAAAGATGGCGGTGTCGAAAATGTGCTCGCTCACTCACTAATTTTAATTCTTTTTTCATTTTTTCTTACTTTTCTTATTCATTTGATTTTCAGCCCGAACGACTGAACGCATCCCCAAGGGATCCCGTACGTTCGGGCATTCGGTTTCAGCCGTTCGGCCTGTCCCGAACACCGATTACCGTATACATATATATATATATACATATATATATATATATATATAATTAAAAAAAAATAAAACAAATTGCGCAAGGCCACATACACAAACACACACTCACAACCTTGCGAAAAACATTTTATGAGAAACAAGTGGACCCCGCCACGGCTATGCCGTGGCGCACAGCAACACTCGCTGATGGTACCTTATTTTTGTTTCATGTCTCTCTTTCTCTCTCTCTCTCTCTCTCTCTCTCTCTCTCTCTCTCTCTCTCTCTCTCTCTCTCTCTCTCTCTCTCTCTCTCTTCGTTTCTTGCCGTGTTGTGTTTGGCAGGCATCGGTGCTTATCGTCTGCTCTGTCTGTTTTTTTTTCTCTCTCTCTCTCTCTCTCTCTCTCTCTCTCTCTCTCTCTCTCCCTCTCTGTGTTTCTTCCCACGTTGTGCTTGGCGGGTGTCGGTGTTTGTCGTCTTCTCCGTCTGTTTTTTTTCTCTCTCTCTCTCTCTCTCTCTCTCTCTCTCTCTCTCTCTCTCTCTCTCTCGCTTTGTCCCTCTCTCTTTGTCTCTGTACCTGACCAGTCGCATCTGCCTGCTCTCTCTCTCTCTCTCTGTGTGTGTGTGTGTGTGTGTGTGTGTGTGTGTGTGTGTGTACCTGCGCATTCACATCCGGCCGAGCTGCAGTCGTCTCTCTCTCTCTCTCTCTCTCTCTCTCTCTCTCTCTCTCTCTCTGTGTCATGCATATTCGGTGGCTATTTTCATGTGTCCAGATCGTGGTAACGGGTGCCCGAAGCGCGAAAATATATACGCATATACGCGTGTCTCTCTCTCTCCCTCCCTCTCTCTCTCTCTCTCTCTCTCTCTCTCTCTCTCTCTCTCTCTCTCTCTCTCTCTCTCTCTCTCT
>BFEA01000201.1:1923774-1942899 GCA_003427395.1 Chara braunii | reverse complement strand
GAGAGAGAGAGAGAGAGAGAGAGAGAGCAAACAAATGGTACATGGCAAGCAGGGAGTGAGGCTTGGAAGTGGGGAGTGGAATGAGTTTAATGGACAACGAGAACAGCTATGAGAGATTGTGAAATTGCCAATGGTAAACCGAAACCAACCAACAAACCATGGTTCAAACATGGTATACCAAGGAATGAAACCACAGACCTGATCTCTACTTGTGTAGCTTTCTCCCAGTAGCTGAAGAGCCGCACCTTTGGCGTTATTCATTCGGTTCAGAGCCATACTGCCACTTGCATCTACGACAAAGATGACCTGAAAAGACAATTGCACATGAAAGTCATTGAAAAGTGAGCGATGGGAGAAAGAATCCAGTATGCATAGTACGCAATTCAAGATCAGTGAAGGGAAAAAGCACAATACAATAATATATCCATACATCTATTGTAAATCATATATCAGCCTCCTGATGAGCCGGTGAAACTCCAACGGAACAGTCTGTCACAGCCCCTCGTTTGTTGTTCTCTCCTCTCTGGCATATATATATATATACATATATATATGTATATATATACATATATATATGTATATATACATATCTATATATACATATATCATAGATGTAGTGATAGAGAACTGCCCGGTGAACCGTAGCCAGAAAGGGAGAAACGGACAACAAACGGGGGGCTATATATATATGGATTCTATAGATATTATACCTATATATCTTTAGATTCTATACATATCCATATATATGTCACTATACATCACCAAACAGAACTGCCGGGTAAACCGTAGGAAGAGAGGGAGAAGAGGACAACAAATAAGGGGTTTGCAATTCTTCGTAGTACACCGAATAAATTAGGAGGTGTTGCTGCAATAGGCCTTGTCTTTGGTTTGCTTGACCTTTTATTAACACTTCATATGTGCAAAGTTTTTTATAGACCTATTCATCAAAAACATTTTTGGTGACTTGTGGCAGATTGTTGACTTTTACTGTTTCTTCGGGGTTTCACCCACTCGTCACACTATATACGTATATTATATATGTATAAACTTGGCCTTCAGGCTAAGGCCCCTTTCCACTCTGGGAGGAAACACAATACAACTGAGTGACTGGCCAATGCGCCTATTAATCGTCAATTGTAAATCAGATTCATACAAAAAACAAGGATAGACTTGATACTAGTTGATACTACTTGATAATAATAAAGACTTCACTGTTCCCTTGTGGGGAGCTTCGCCCTGTTTATCTACCACATATAGTAAAATAGTTTCTTTCAGAATTAAAAAGAAAGAGGGCAGACATGTCTTCACCCTCTTGATATGCTTGTTGCCACATACGGAGCTGACCTGAGACTCTGGGATTCCGTTTTGGTGCAGCAGGCTTCTCTAGAAATCTGAACTGAAAAAGAAAAAAAGAAAAAAGATTTGCTTGTGGCCATGCCACATGTTTTGTCGGCTACGTGCCACGCGTTTTGTTCAGCTACATGCCTGGATTCCTTATGGGGGTGACAGTGACGGGGAAATTTCCACTCAAAATACTTTTGTCAAGTTTTGTGTAATAAAGTTAACAAATTGACATAGTTGAAAAAATGGTTGGAGAGTCGCTGGAGACAGGTATACAAGTTGGTGTACGCAAGAAAGGAACGAACTTGAACTTCAACGATTCGATGGACACAAAGTAATAAAATACATCTAGATAATTAAGAAACAGCATTAAACAACAAAGGATTACAGGAGGTAGTATGTGTGTATGTACCAGAGCACCAGCCTTCCTGGCCATGCGCTTGACTCTCAAGTCCACGTTCTCCACGTAGACCTTCTTCGTCACACCTCTTTCTTCTGCCACTTGTCGTCTGAGCCGCTGGTAGGGTGCTGCTGATCTCAGGGTTGCGTCTACTGCTAGTCTTGTTATGGGACCCTGGAAAAGGGCAGAGAGGGTCGGACAGAGGGGAGGGAGAGGAGAGGGAGAGGAGGAGAGGAGAGGAAAGAGGAGAGGAACGAGGAGAGGAACGAGGAGAGGAACGAGGAGAGAGAAGACCACACACACACACACACACACATGTGGCAATTCTCGTAAGCCATGACCGTGGTGACATTCCACTTCCTATTCTTTTTTTCTTTAAACCACCACTACCTCCGAGCCTGTTTTTGCCGACCCTGATTTTCACTGCGCACCGAGTTTTGCCGAGCCTGGGTTCCCTTTTGTTTCTTTCTGGTACTCTCCTGAAAAAAAAAAGAAAAAGCACGGCCACACTTTCGAAAAACGACCCCCTCACAGCCACAAAAAAATAAAAGAAAAAAAAACAAACACACCTCTGGACGTGATACCAGGTAGTAGATACCTAGCCGAAAGTCATTGTGTGAGTATGCCCTCAATGAGGGCCTTATGGCAAGTGTGTCAGGTCCACGGAAGAATGAAAAGGACAAAAAAATGAAACTGAACTTAGGCCGGGAAAGCGGCTTCATACATTCTGCAAAGTAATAGTGTGGGCATATGCCCTCCTCCACAAAGTGTCAGCAGCCCGTGGACCGCGCCATGCCTCCGTGGCGGGGCACCAAAACTAAAAAAAGAAAGAAAACAAGAAACACAAACAATGAAAACCTGAAACTGGCCACTATAGCGGTTAGATACGAACGTGTGAGTTTTGGTGTGAGCACAACTTGGTGCACAGCCTTCCTCCACATGATCTTTTGTTTTTCTTTTTATTTTTCGAACGGGCCCAAGGCCCAACTGCTGAGCCTCGTCCAACCCCCGAAAAGTTCGGAAAAGATGGCAAAACAGCCAGTTTTCCCATTTTTCCCAAGAGTGACAGAGGTAGTGGTGGTAAAAAAAAAATAAAAAAAAATTGGACCATTTCTCAATTTATGCGTGTCATCCTTGCGCAGGGGCCATGCTAGTCTTCTCTGTATCGTTACAGTTCTAACAGATGTCCCAAAGGACATTCCACTTCCGATTCTTACGAGGTACTTTCCCAACATCTTTTCCTGCATAATTCTATTTCACAGTTTTCACTTCTTTTTGCACGCCTTGCCCATGCATGGACTGCTGAACAAACCTGGAACTGCATGGAATAAACTGGCGTAGTATCAGGGGTTTAGCCCCATCACAAACACCAGCGAACAAGTCCAACAAGATGACGCCAGGTCTCCCATGCCCTATTGAACAGCACTGCTACGGATATGGTGGGAAATCATGCCAAAGAAGGCAGAAGAGGACCAACCAAGATTTTTCACAATCCTAAATTCTCTATTTTTTTTAACAGAAAGAAAGCCCAAATTTAAGCTACCAAAAACAAGATTACAGTTGTATGTGGACGTGTCCCACAATCTTACACTGTGAAGCTTAGGAGAGCAGATCCATGCACACACTCCATCGTGTCTCTCTCTCTCTCTCTCTCACACACACACACACACACACTCACACTCACACTCACACTGCGAGCAACAGCTGCCCTAGGGGTTTCCTGTCAAGGAAATCCCAGCATATCATTCATCCGTACTTTCATTCTTGTTGAGGGTGCTCGGTTGTTCATGTCCTCAGGGGGACCCTGGACACCACGAGCCTTCAAGGTATAGAAAGCTCACAGATTGCTGCTATTCAAAGTATGCCACACGTTTTGCATCTGTGATATTCGTTCACTGAAAACAGAACCTACTACTATCATGTCATTTTAAGGGAAAATCACAAGCCCAAAACGGAAGTGACATCCATTTTTATGTACCCTAATGGATACCTGCTTGGGGAATACCTATCATAGACTTATACAGACACAGAGAGACAGAGACAGACAGACCTACAGGCAGACAGATATAGTGGCAGATGGATAGACAGATCGATGGACAGATGCATAGACCAAGAGATGGACAGACAGAAAGACAAACGGCCAGATAGATGATAGACAGACAAATGGGCAAACGGGCAGACATATGGATAAGTAGGACAGGACACAAGACAGGACAAACGGGCAGACATATGGATAAGTAGGACAGGACTCAAGGCAAGGCAAGACAATACAAGACAGGCAAACAAGAAAGCGATAAGATAGGAAAGCCCAGACAGGCTGATGTACGAACAGACGGAAAACTGCACAGAGAACAGACAGATACACAGACAGGCAACCAGGCAGACAGGCAGGCAGGCAGGTAGGCAGTTAGGCAGTCGAGCAGGTGGGTGGGTGAGCTGGCCGGTGGACGGACAGACAAACAGATGGACAGACAAACAGATGGACAGATGAACCGACGAGTGCACTGGCTTTGAGTTGGGAGAAGATTGCTACCTTCGGAAGCATCGGTTTGATGTATCTCCCTCTATCTTGGGAGAAAATGATATTCTTTGCACGCCCTGCCTTGCCCTTCCTTCTCTGAGCTTGCTGGGCGAAGTACAACAGCTTGGGATCAGTTATACCTCCCTCTGCATCAAACACAAACTCCTCGGGCACCTGTTCTGCCTGCTCTTCTTTGTCCTCGTCGTCTTCCTCTTCCTGCTCCTGCATAATGATAATAGCAAGTAAATGTCAAAATGTTGACAATGATGAAAAAGTAGCCAACAACCCACCCACCTGCCCCCTCCCCCCTCATCCCCCAACGAAACCACAAATTCCTAAAAATGTCATTAAAAAAACTAATGAAAATTAGTGGCAAGCAGGGTAACTGGCGTTCGGGACGGGCCGAGCACCCGAATGTACGGGACCCCGTGGGGATGCGTTCGGCCGTTCGGGCTGAACGTGGACCCCAAAAAAAAAAAAAAATCAAAAAAAAAAACAAAAAAAAAAACTGAAAAAAAAACATATGTTATGAAGAACAATAAAATAAACAACATTTGCCTGAGCATTACATCCAAATTCCTTCCCAAATTTGAAATAAAAATGAAATACGGAAACTAAAACTAATAAGAAAAATAAGAAAAAATGAAAAGAGAATTAAAATTAGTGAGTGAGCGAGCACGTTTTCGACATTGCCATCTTTGGCGATTTTTTTTTTTTTTTTTGGCACAGTCAAATGCGCTTAAAATTTACAGATGTGTACCTCACATAATACAAAACTTATTTAAAAAGTTTCAAAAAATAATAAATTTGTTTAGGCCCCGCAATAAAGTGAAAACAAAAAGTAAAAAGTGACAAAAAAACAAAATAGTGAGTGGGCGAGCACGTTTTAACACTGCCATCTTTGGCGATTTTTAATTTTTGTTTGGCTTAGCCAAATGACTTCAAAATCTATAAGCATGTACGGTGATGTACCTCATATCATAGAGAACTCACCAAAAAAAAATCAGAAAAAACAACTTACTTTTAGGCCCCGAAATAATTTTTGGCGGGGCCCGAACGCCTTCGGATTCGGACCCCGAACCCCGAACGGAGGTCAGCCTGGGGACCTCTGTATGTACGGGCTAGTGACCCTGGTGGCACAGATATGAATGTCCAACTCACATTTAAAGAAAATAAAAACCTCGCAATATAATCAATTCAATAAATCAATCAATCAATTTCCCAGAAAGAAAGAAAAAAGCTTCAAAGCCCAATCGGTTTCCCTATAACCCTGAAGCAAAAAAAACTGGCTATGTAAGCAGGCAGTCCAAGCATCTCTCCTATATTTTCTTTTACTGAAATTGCTTGTGAACTCTTTTATCCACCCTACAGTTACATTACCAGAGTGGCCCAGGACCACTGGCCTTTTCTTTTTCTTTTTTTCTAATAAAACTACCCTATATTCTTCTCTCAAATCTTTCATCATCTTTCAATTCACCTTCACTACCTACCTACCACTACTCCCTGCAAACATAGCTTTGTTGTCTCCCTCCAGCCATCAGAGGGGATGCATGTTGCCCTCCGCCCAAACCATGGTGGTCAAGGATGGGGTGGGGCCACCGGTGGGGGTCCGGGGAAAAGCAAAGACCGAGCATTTTGTCAGTAGCTGCCCCTCCCTTTTCATCGTCCCCCACCCCCAACCTAATAGCAGCCGTGTCTAATGGCGAATATCATTGCTGCATAGCAACCAACAATCTTTGGCCAGTCACTTGCACCTCCCCCTACCCCCCTCCAACCCTCCCTGATTTCAATCACGGCGTCTGTGACAAAAATCAGTCCATCGCTAACTTTCTTCTGCATTAAGTACGTGATTGCCGCTACTTGACGTTTGCCTTTGCTCCATCTTGGCCTTGGTTCGTTCCGTGCCGGCCTTTCTTTTAGTCCAAGGTGGTCTAACAACGTCTCGTGGACTCATACAGAGAGGATCGCCTGAAGAGGAGGAGGAGGGGGAGGAGGAAAAGCAGGAAGAGGAGTAGAAGAAGAAGTGGAGGAGGAGAAAGAATAACAAGAAGGTAGGGTTTTTTTTTTTTTTTTTTTGTGTGTGTGTGTGTGTGTCACAGAGAGAGAGAGAGAGAGAGAGAGAGAGAGAGAGAGAGAGATGGAGATGAGCACACAGCCAGACACAGAAAGGGAAGGAAATTATATAACCTTAAGGATTAGCAGTCGGCGGACTGGGGGTGGAGAGAGGGGAGAGGAGAGGGCGAGGGAGGGAGGAAGGGGATCATATGGTATTCTCTTTTCCCTAGGGTTGCTTGCAAGTTTCTCCTTGTTGCTTTCTTTTTCTTTCTTCCTTTTCTTTTTCCTGCCCTTGGACCTGTTGCCACTTAGTACTTACTTCCTCGTCCTCCTCCTGGTCCTCGTCTTGATCCTGATTTTGTGGAGGTGGAGGTGGTGGTGGTGGAGGATTCTGCTGTTGCTCGTCATTCGGCATGTCTACTACTGTTGATCGGGGAAGAATGACTAATTGTACCTGTTCACAGCAAAAGACAGAACCTCCCCCCCCAAACCCCCCACCAACCCACACACACACACACACACACACACACACACACACACACACGTACGCAAAAAAAAAAAGAAAAACATAACATGGCAGACAGGGAAGACGCAAACACACACGATACATTAGATTCATAACAGAGTGCATCTTGATGATGATCATGACGTTGGATCGAATCTTATGATGATGACGAAATCTCTTATCAGCTGGGAGATGGGTATGATGGAAAATCTTCCTTTTTTGTAAAAATACAGAAAATCTCGCAGCTGCTGTGCCTATCCCTATCCCTATGATGATGATGAAAATCTCGAAGCTATTGCACTACTATTTAGGGCTATAAAATTCCAACCTCTTGATGAGCATATCCATGTTGTACTGGCTGAGCGCAGGAAATGGATTGTCTATTTTAAAGCCCGTAGATGACCGAAGAAATTGCAGAAAAGAGATATAGTGGGAGGGGAGGGAGGATGGGAGAGCGCAAGGGAGGAGGAGGAGAAGGAGAGGCATGTACTCACGGCTTTCCGTAGATCATCCGGATTGACGCGATCTCGTCCCTCCAGAGCAGCTGAAGCTTTTGCAACCCGTAAGGCAAAGAGCTCTGCCCGATGACCCTGCAGATGATCCCACCGAAACCGAAAACAAAAAGGGAAAACGGAATTCAAAGCCAACCAACAGAGAAGAACAGAATGCAGAGAAGTAAAAAACGTGAGTTAATAATAAGTAATGAGCATGCTGGAAAAAAGCGGAAAACTTCTGAAAAAGAACAAGTAAAAAGCAAAAAAAAAAAAAAAAAAAAAAAAAAACGTGAGTTAATAATAAGTAATGAGCATGCTGGAAAAAAGCGGAAAACTTCCGAAAAAGCAAAAAAAAAAAAAAAGGCTGAGACTACCAAGAATAGTCGTTGCCTGTGGCTCAATGGTACACACACATGTGCCGGCTGGCAAAGAGATCATTAGTAAATTAAACTTTCTCTAATATCTTTATACATCAAAACTCTAATTTCCTGTTTGATAAATGAACTCGTTGGATGCATAAAATACAATAAATGGTTGAAATATTGTTAGGGCCTACATGTTTACCCACCGGGGATTAAAAAAAAAAAGGAGACGAGGGCTAGGCTACCAGCCGGGTCGCCCGGGTCACCTTGTTTTCCCAGGCGGCCCGGCCATGCGAGGACCAGGCAAGGTCCCAGCGAAAAAAAAAAAAAAAAAAAAAAAAGAAAGAAAGAAAGAAAGAAAGAAAGAAAGAAAGAAAGAAAAGAGAAGAAAAGAAAAGAAGTCGATGAAAATTTCTTTAAAATTAAAAAATGATAAAAAGAAATTAAGAGCAACAAAAATGTTAAAAAAAAACTTGCTCCGATCTATTGGCAGGACCAGCTCCTTCTAAAAAACTACCTGTCTTCCCCTGATCACAACGCACTCTCACTTGACTGTACCGAACCAGAAAGATCGCCTGTATACATTCATAATCAGGGTGCGTTGTCCTCGGAAAAGAAAAACAGTAGCACTTGTGCGTGAGGGTGAGGTGAAAGCAGAAGGTTCCATGGTGAAGGAAGGGGGTTCTAATTAAAGAAAAAAAAAAAAAAAAAAAAAAAAAAAAAAAAAAAAAAAAAGGACAAGACCCCGAGGCGAGTTCCCACTAGCAAAGAGGATTCAATTAAGTGCATCGATCTGGATGCGTTTTATACAAAGATGCAGAAAATCAGATTAAAAAAAATAGCGACTTTCTGCACCTCTCGACAAACACTTAAAGATTCAGGCGTTAAATCCAATCGTCATTGGTGGTGGGACCTTGGCGGCAAAACCTCGGGGGGAGGTCCAACTAGCAAAGAGGATTGAGGGTTTTGATTAAGTGCCTGAATCTAGATGTGATTTATGCAAAGATGCAGAAAAGCAGATTTAAAAAATGGCGACTTTCTGCACCTGTCGACAAACATGTCCAGGTTCAGGCGTTAAATCCAGTCCTCATTGCTAGTGGGAGCTCGGCCCGGGGGACTAGGAAAACATTCCGTCACAAGAGGAAGACAGCCAAGCCTTCGAAATAAATAAAATTAAAAATTATCAAAATGATAAAGAAGTATAAGAACAATTTAAAATTCCCAAAAGTGATACAAACAGTGAATGAAATGGAGGGGTGTGCAAAAAAAATAATAATAATAATAATAAAATATAAAAAAATGGAGGGGTGTGCCAACCTCACAGCCACCACGTATTGCCTCCGTGACCAGGTATTTGATCTGCTCTGTCCCGATCTGGACATCCTTCAGCCACTCCCTCGCAAGGATGACCTGCACGACGACCAGTCCGGATGAGTCATTGAAAATTATATATTAAAACAAAAAAACAAAAAACAAAAAAAAAAGTCATTTTAATTTTTATAAATACATTTTTAACGAAATCGCTCACACGTGTGCACACACACACGGCCCCGCAAGTGCAACGCACAGGCGATGCGTCTATGCGACTACGGGATTTCCTCTTACAGCCTGTGCTTTTCTTGTGAGGGGGGCGGGGGGCATGGAAAAGGAAGTGAAAGGGAGAGTAATTGGGAAGAAAGGGACATGTTGCACATGGTAGAGAAGATGGAGACCGAGAGGGAGAGGTACAGAGATAAATGATGTGTGTGTGGATGTGGAAGAGCAGAGTCAGCACGACGACTGACCATTCACGCAGCACATAACCATGACATGCAGAGACCACGCAGAGATTGTGCACGGAAAATGTAGCGAACGTGCAGAGTAGATGCAGAGAACATGCAGAGAACATGCAGAGAACATGCAGAACATGCACGGCATATATGGAGGAAGGTATGGCAGTGTGGAAGGGAGGGAGGGAAAGAAAGACACGTGGGAAAGACGCCCTACCGAAATCGTGGCGAAGGGGTGGGGGAGACGAAGGATTGGGGTGTACGATGCATATACTTACTTGTGTTTTAGCATTCTCGGTGGCTTCCTTAGCATCATCGACGATTTCTCTGGATCTATCCTGAAAGCTCGACGCGATATCCACAGCGCTTACGCGATCATCAAATGAGAGAGCCACGTCTGCACTGCATGGAAAAGGCGCCAATCGGCAGCTAGCACAACTTAATAAAACGCCTTTGAAGTTCCTCAAAAAGGGGAAAAAAAAAAWAAAAAAAATAAAAGAAGGAAAACCAAAAAAAAACAAGGAGAAAATCAAAGAAAAAGAAGCTCCGCCGCTAATCGTGCTTCAAATAAAATTGCAATCCCAATAACAGAAAGAGGAAAAAGACAGGAAAGGAAGATCATTCTGAAGCATCCACATGCAATGAATTGCAGGGTACGCGGGCTGTAAACTCACTTTTTTTTTTCTTTTTTCTTTTTTTCTTTTTTCTTTTTTTTTGTAGTGGTCTGCTTTTGGCCCGACAGTGGTTGATCCCTGGATCTGCTTGGTGCGTGCTTTTGTTTTGCTTTTGATTTTTCCTATGCTCGGATTCGATCCCAGGACCGGTCTGCTGTATAACGTTTTTGTTCATTCCCTTTTTTCTTTTTTCTTTTTTTTCCTTTTTTTTTTCTGCGCTTGCCCAAGTGCCTTCCTTCCTTCCTTCCTTTTTTTTTTTTTTTTTTTTTTTTTATTGTATTAGAAGGGCCGAGTGCCCAAGGCAAGTTACATCATGAACAAAGAAATTGGCTACATTTTTGTTCATTCCGATCTGGCCCAGGAATGGATCCCTGCTCGTCATGCTTGCTGACAGCTGTTTCCGGACATCGGTTACTTTTGTTTTCCTTCCCAGTTGCTGGTTGTCCCATATCCCGTTTTCTGTCTAGGTTCAGTTGCACATAGGCGTGGTGGCTGTATGGTAGCCCGTCCTAGATAGTATAATAGGCCAGTGGCTCACTCGTGAAAATACAAAAGTCGCGACTGCAGTGCCGTAGGGGCTTTTGGTTCATCATTTTTTTTATTTTTTTTTTGCGTACTTTTCACGTGGAAAGTAGAGTAGGGGGGGGACCACCATCCAAACCTGGAACTCTCCCCAGCCCACGGGGCAGGTTGGCACCACAGCAGTGGTTCGAGAGCAGCGCTATTTCCGAAGCAGCACACTGCTCCTTCTTCACTGTGGGTGCTGGCGCGGCCATCCTGCTTCATTTTGGGGGACAGCGCTGAGCATCAGGCTCACGCGCTGAAGGCGCGGTACTCCTCTGCTGTGTGTTGGGGTTGACGTCTGCCACGAAGCAGCTTGGGCTCTCGTGTCTGCTTCGACGGGCGGGTGCTTAATCTTCATTGGAGTGGGACTGTGGGAGTTCTTCTTCATCCATTAGGAAGCTGGCGCTCCCTGGTGACCGAACGTTTCCTCCAGCAGAAAGGATGTTGAGTGGGTGCTGATTTGGATCTGGGGTTAGTCAGGGTGCTCTGGCGGTCTGGAGGGTTGATGGGTTGGGCGCTGGGGCGCCATAGAGCGTTGGGTGTTGAAAACGTGGTTGGGAACCTGTGGCTATTTCGCTCTCCTGATTGCGTTGGGGAGACTCTGAGACGGTTTAATAAGAATTGAATTAAATTAAATTCTATTAATGCTTTTACAATTTCCATGTTCGAAATTTCTATGTCCAAAATTTCCATGTTTGAAATTTCCATGTCAGAACCTTAGACTTTCCATGTCAGACAGACAGGCAGACACATCATGTGCCTTGGAAAGCATTGAATTGAATTGAATTGAATAGAATTGAATTGAATTGAATTGAATCGGATCGAATCGAATCGAATCGAATCGAATTAAATTGAATTGGATAGTTTGGATTAAATTGAATTGAATTGAACTGAATTGAGTTGAATTGAATTGAATTGAGAAAAAAAAAAAAAAAAAAAAGAATTGAATTGAATTGAACTGAAATGAGTTGAGTTGAATTGAACTGAATTGAGTTGAATTGAATTGAACTGAAATAGCGTCACCGTAGCCAAAGGCTACCTATCCCCGCACCAAAGCTCATAGCTAGCTCTCCTCTCAGCACTCCTCAGGGGACTTCCCACACCAATTGGGCTGGTTGCGCACCAGCACCTCTCGGGGAGCTTCCAGAATCCAAAAACTGCCTGCCTAGCTTTCCTCCAGACTTCGAGGGCCGTTCTGGTTTTGCCCTCGTCACAGTCACACTGACCCACGCATTCAACTCTCCATGCTCACTCACTCACCACATCCGCATCGCCTCGCCTTGCATCCCCACTAGCGACCGTAACACCGTGACCTGCTTGAACTGACTGGCCGTAGGTTCCCTGTACAAAAACTTGAAGAAAGATGAAGAAGAAGAAGAAGAAGAAGAAGAAGGAGGAGGAGAGGGAGGAGGAGGAAAAGGAGGAGGAGGAGGAAGAGGAAGGGTCCAATGATAACAACATGCAATAGCAGCCTTCCAAACAAACCGCAGTGTCGACAGAAGGAGGAGGAGGAGGCCGAGGAGGAGGAAGAGGAGGAAGAGGAGGGGGTAAAGGAGGAGGAGGAGGCGGAGGAGGCGGAGGAAGCAGCTATGGAGGGAGGTGAAGAGGAGGTGATGAAGTACACTGGAGGACAGGGCATAAGAATCCGGAAACAGAAGGTGGCGGGAGGAGGAGGACGAGGAGGAGGGGGACAAGGATGAGGGGGAAGAGGAGGAGAGGAGGGTCGACCGATGGAAGAGGGAGATGCAGGAAGGACGAGAGCAGGAGGGTCGGCCAGAGGAAGAGAGATGCAGGAAGGAGGAGAGCAGGAGGAGGGTGAGGGCGCTGCAGGAAGGAGGAGAGCAGGAGTAGATGGAGCAGCAGGAGGAGGAGGAAGAAGGGGAGGGGGTGGAGGAGGTGCAGATTCTGCAGAAGGAGGACGACAGGAAGAGGAGAGGAGAGCATTGATGCAAGGATCTCACCTCAGGTTCATTGCTATTCTGTCGGCGAGATGTTCGCGCAGGCTTCCCTCCTCTGGATTGTACGTTGCTATTAATAGCGGCTTACAGGGGTGTTTGAAGCTCACTCCCTCCCTTTCAATTGTGTTCATGCCTTCGGCCAGAGCATTGAGCAACAGATTGCTTATCCCTTCATCCAACAAATTGAGCTCATCCACATACAGCACCCCTCTATGTGCCTCCGCGAGAATACCCGGCTGGAAAACCGATTTCCCTGCTTTCATCGACTCTTCCACGTCCACGGATCCAATCAGCCGATCCTCTGTAATCCCCAGAGGGACCTGACATCGCCACGTGTCATCATCCCATCGCCACGTGTCATCATCATCCCATGCTGTCCCTTCAATATCGCAAACACCACTTTTTTCAGCTACCAACCCTTCTCTCTTTCTTTTTAGTTATTTCTCCGGAACGCCGGATATTTTCAGCCACCTATTAAACCCTAAACCCTTCAAATTTTCAACCAAAAAGAAAAAGGCAGCAGCATCCTATACATCATAGCATGGAGGAAGTCCATTTGCAGCACCTACATTGAGTCCAAGATTAGCAGCGTATAGCATGAAGTTTCAAAAAAAAAAAAAAAAAAAAGCCTATACCGGCTTTGGCTACGGACGATGTTTCTTTTTTTTCTTTCTTTCTTTTCCCTCATTGCTATTCTGCAGTTGATTTTGCTGTCTACGATGTGTTCTGTGACGAGACTTTAAATGGGGGCGCTATCTTTAAAGGGGGGCTAAGCCAAATCTTTAAAGGGGGGCTAAACCAAATCAAATTTGACAAGTGGCCCTACCTATATGCAAATTCAGGTGACAAGCCTTTAAAGGGGGACACTATCTTTCCAATACGGACGGGGGTTCTTTTCAGATCACACACACGCCCTTTTGAAGGGGGCCGTTTGTATGCTGCTTTAACAATGAAGACCCACAAGGAAATTTCAAGGGGTTTGTTAATTAAAAGCCCCGTTAAGTTCGGCGTTAACCCCAATTAGCTGTACCTTCATGATTTTATTACTTGAAATCCCGTCAGTTGTTGCTGGAAAAGAGTACTATTCCATTTGGAAGCAGATGACCAAAATACTGCAATTCTGAATCATCTAGGGCCGGTCAGTTCACATGATGAAATCTCAGGGCCGTAGCCCTTTTTCAAAAAAGAAAAAAGGAAAAGGGATAATAAATTAATAATAACAATAATAATAATATATGATAATAATAAAAAGAGTACTACTAGTTGAGTCATTGATGCTGCTGTAAACTACCAGCACAAACTAACGGGAGTTAAGTAATCCACCCCCGTTAGTGATGCTGCTTTAACGGGGGTTAAGTAATCAACCCCCGTTAACGGGGGTTTAGTCCTTGGAATTGGCAGAGATATACGACCCCGACCTGTCTCCGCCGAGATGCAGTTGCCGGGGGCGTGGAGGGGGTTGGGAGAATGAATGCATGAATAAGTGAACAAATATGAGACTCGGAGTACCATACAGTGCGTCACTACAGTAAGGATATACTCACACTACTGTCTTCCCCTGAACACAACGCACCCTCATTTTGGCTGTACCCCACCGGAAAGATAGCGCATGTATACATTCATTATCAGAGTGCATTATGACCGGGGGAAGACCGTAGGTGGGACTTTATGGGATGTATTCTTAGGGGGATTTTTTTTTCCTTAACCCTCCGTTCAGGTATCCGCTTTGGAAATTTACAAGAGCAATGGCCCAAAGTGGACCCTCTTTGGTAGAGGCTCGGACTGAGTCTATAGTGTATTGATGGGTATAGTCCAAGTTGCATTGGGAAGTAAGCTTACTACCTTCTTCACCGCCGATCACAGTGCACCCTCATTTGGCCAGACGGGATAGGAAAAATAGCTTGAATGTGAAAAGAAAAAAGATTAAAAAAAAAAAGTGGTCTCCCACCCGGACGGTAAAAACGTGCGTTTTACTCGTGAAGAAGATGGTAGCAGAAGCCAGGGTTACCCACCCGAACGTTCGGGGGGGGTCTCCACCCTCCCCCGAACATTCGGGGGTCCGGCCCAACGTGAGGGGACCGAACTTACCAAAGTTCGGCCCTGTCAAAAATCATTTTGGTGCCTAAGAAAAAATTATTTATTTATTTATTCATGTTTGGGTGAGTTCTGTAACATATAGGTACATCCCTAAAATTTTTCAGGGCATTTGGCTGATCCAAAAACAAATGAAAAATCGCCAAAGATGGCTATGTCAAAAATGTGCCCCCCCATCACTATTTTTTTTCTTCTTTCCCTTTTCCCTTTTTCTGTTCTTTTTCATTTTTAATGTGTGTGTGTATCTGTGTGGTAGAGTGTGTGTGTGTGTGTGTGTGTGTGTGTGTGTGTGTGTGTGTGTGAGTGAGTGAGAGAGAGAGAGAGACAGGGACCAGGGACACAGTAAGAGAGGGGGGAGAAAGGGAGAGAGGGGAGACAGAGAGAGAGAGAAAGGGGGAAAGAGAGAGGGGGAGAAGAGAGAGAAAGCAAGAAAGAGACACAGAGCGAGAGAAAGGAGGAAAGAGAGAGAGGGGGAGAAGAGAGACAAAGAGAGAAAGAGAGAAAGAGAAAGAGACAGAGACACAGAGAGAGCTAACGAGAGAGAGAGAGAGAGAGAGAGAGAGAGAGAGAGAGAAGAAAGGAAGCCTCACACACACTAACGTGCAGAGTCCTTTTTTTCTATCCAATAATCCATCAATGATCAATGAAGCAGTCAATCAATCATGTAGCCGCTGATCCAAAGTACAAAAAAAAACCCCTTTGAGGCTCCATATTTGCCCGACCGGGCCCAAAAAAATTAAAAAATATTTAAATATACCCGAACTTTCGGCGACCCCTCTCGACGCGTTCGGCCATTTGTGAATATTCTGTGCATCAACGACAGGCCCAACTCGGACGAGATTTCATCCACGAAAACACCGAAAAGGAAGATGGGAAAATCATCCACGGAAATGTCGAAGACAAAGGGAGGGAAGGTAAGCAGAGGTAGAGGACGAAGGACACTAGTGAGGAGAGTAGACAATACGCATATGAAAAAAAGCCCGAACGTGACTGATTAAAAATATTAACAATGAGTCCTAGCGGTTTGACCCAACCGGATCCAAAAAAAAAAAAAAAACGTTTGGCCGAACGCGGATCCAAAAAAAAAAAGAAAAAAAAAAAAAACAAATTCCAAAAAATCTGAAAACAATATATGTTATGCAGAAGAATAAACTAAACAACATTTGCCTCAACGTTACATTCAAATTCTTTACCAAATTTGAAATAAAAATCAAATACTAAAAATAAATAATAATAATGAAAATTAAGAAAAAAGAACGAGAAATTCAATGAAATTATTGAGTGGGCGAGGACGTTTTTGACACCGCCATCTTTGGAGATTTTTCATTTTTGTTTGGCTGTTACAAATGCCATGAAAATTTATATATGAGTATCTTACATAATAGAGAATCTACAAATAAAATTTGAAAAAATAACAATTTTTTTCATGCCCCGAAATAAAGGAAAAACAAAACGTGAAAAGAGAGAAAAAACAAATTAGTGAGTGGGCAAGCAGGTTTTGACACCACCATCTTTGCCGATTTTTCATGTTTTTTTGGCTGAACAGAATGGCTTCAAAATTAAGAGGGAGATAGCCTACATCACAAAGAACTCACAAAAAAAAAATTCAGAAACAAACAATAATATTTAGGTGCCAAAATATTTTTTTGCGGGGTCCGAACCCCTTCGTACGGGGACCCGAACACCCAAACGTTTGGGGGTCAGCTTAGGGGCCTCCGTACGTTCAGCCTGGCAACCCTGAATATGTGACGATATATATATATATAAGTTTTCTTTCAATTTGGTAAAGAATTTCTATGCGACCACAAGGCAAAAGTTGCTCAGTTTATTTGGGGGGTTCGGGCTCGGCTAAACGCATCTCCAAGGGGGGCCAAACGTTCGACCGTTCGGGTTCGGCAGTTCGGTCGGACCCGAACGGGACCCGAACGCCGACTACCATGGCAGAAGCTGGAGAACGTTGATTACCTGTACAAAGGGTGCCTTGACGACCCGAACTTTCACCGACCCATCCTCATTGCGCTCCACTCTCTGCGCAAGCCCATCTTCCCACCTGAACCACAGATCACGTGATATCACGTCAAATCAAATCAAATCAAATCAAATCAAAAAAAAAAAAATCAAATCAAATCAAATCAAATCAAATCAAATCAAATCAAATCAAATCAAATCAAGTCATATTAAATCAAGTCAAATCAAATCAAGTCAAAAATTGAAAAATCAAATCACATTACCAAAGTTCAACTAAAACATCAAATCCACTCACATCACAGGTCACATCATAAATGAACGCGTTTGTTAATTAATAATTATACACAAAAATGGCCACGCAGTTGTGTCTTGTCTGAGCTTCGACACACACACCCCACACACACACAGACATGCTACTATGCACACCCTCACACACACACGCGACGAGACAAGCCTCCGGCTCAGATTCCTCCGTCAGCACTTCTTGCACGGGGGTAAGTTAAACTGTGTCCAAGTTCAAAGAACTCAAACTGCAAGTTTCCAAACAGAAGGGGAAGAGAGAGAGAGAGAGAGAGAGAGAGAGAGAGAGAGAGAGAGAGAGAGAGTCCAACGTGGATTGACATTTTTCTGCACATGCAATCCAATCTTTCCAAGACAATCCAATCCAATATAATTAGAATCAAGGGGTAACTACGGCGCAGTCACGTTTTCAGTTCTAAATCCACTTCAGCCACCCTTCGAATACAACACATCCCCACCCAACCCTAAAGCTGGGTTGGATACATTCAAGATTTTCCTCGCTTCGGAGTAAAATTCACGAAACCGTGACTGAAACGCATTTAAAACTGAAAACCTTGACTGTGCCCTAGTTTCCCTACAATCAAATTGCAATTCAAACCAATGGCAATCCAATCCAATTGCAATATGATTGTATTGCAATCCAATCAAATTCCAATCCAATCCAATCCGATCCGATCCGAGATTTTATCCATTTCTGGTATTATATTATAAGAGCAATCAAAGTTTATCAAACCGTGGGAGGAGCCTTAGCCATAACCCGGCGCTGTTTAGGCCACTTCCCCCGAACAGAACCTTTTTATTTTTCCCATGATCCTGCGCATGTGTGAGGATCCGAACCTCCATACCTTGTAGTACAAAATTTTGAGTCCGGCGTGTATACCGTTCCACCACCAAGGCCGTATTTGAATTAGAGTGTGCATAACATTAATTGAAGAATATGCATGCATATTATATATACATATATATATTAAAAAAAAAAACATTTGTGCCATTGGAAGTTCGAATTAGAAAACTGAAATTAAACACGTATCAAAGGGCTTTGCATTTTTCCAAAAGGGGCACATTTTCGTATGGTCTATTTTGCCCCAACAGGGCGGAGGTAAAACAGAAAACCAAAAAAAGAATTTCTGAACTCTCAATGTGTGGCATGCTGGACCCACTTTCCAGCAGGTGCTGCTCCCCACCAATAGATGGAGCTTCCCAGGGAATGCTAGGGTAGTCTGCTCTTATCAGCTCCCCTAGCATCAACCCAGGGTGTTTTTCTTTATTAAAAAAAAAAAAGAAAAAAAAGCCTGGTTACCTCTGCAACCTTAGCCTCCACGGTGAGCAGGTGCATGATCAACACCTAACCCTCTCTTGTACATTATACTCAATCTATTTCTGTCCCTCGCCAACGTTTTTCCTTTTTTTTTTCAAATGGTCGCATGTCCCTCTCCAACGTTAGTGCGTTAGCTTTGCCCTTCACCCCGAAGTGGGCAGTGCTATGTGTGGGGGGTGGGTGGCACTATGTTTGGGGCTGGGTGGTGCTATGTGGGGTGTGGACACTATGTTTGGGGCTGAGTGGGGGTCAGAAAACTATGTGTTGCTGGCAGCGTTAGTTTGTGTGGGGCTGGATGATACTATGTGTGGGGGGTGGGTGGTATTATGTGTAGTGGGCAGTAGTACTATGTGTGGGGGGAGGGTGGAACTAGGTGTGGTGGGCAGTAGTACTATGTGTGGGGGGAGGGTGGTACTATGTGTAGTGGGCAGTACTACTATGTGTGGGGGTGGGTGTACTATGGGTGGGGGGGGGTGGTACTATGTGTAGTGGGCAGTAGTTGAAAAGACCTATTTTTTCTTTAAAATCTCTTTAGTTCGTGGGAAAAAACTGAAAACACCCAATCTTCTCTAGAATGTCTACAGTTCGTGCAATAAAACCAGGCCATGTGTATCTGCTCCACCCCATTGTCCAGCTGCACACGAATGCGCCTGTCAGCCTGCACCATGCCGAAAAAGAGGGATTTTTTCTTTCTTCTTTAACCTTGGTCCAGTAGTTCGACGTATTGGGTCTATATCTCATAAATCATTTTTCCAAAATCTCTCTCTCTCTCTCTCTCTCTCTCTCTCTCTCTCTCTCTCTC
>BFEA01000201.1:1900867-1911890 GCA_003427395.1 Chara braunii | reverse complement strand
CTCTCTCTCTCTCTCTCTCTCTCTCTCTCTCTCTCTCTCTCACACACACACACACACACACACACACACACACAAAATACATTAAATAAACAAAAACGCACGCACACCTCCATGTGCGCGCGCACACACACACACACGAAACAGTCTGGCACGGTCATTCTCTTTTGTCTTCTGTGGAATTGTGCACAGCGAAAATGACAACACACACACACACACACGCGCGCGCGCGCGTGTGAAAACACACCTGCCCAATGATAGAAGCGAGGGGGAAGAACTGTCTTCCATAGCGGTCGTCTGCGTCAGTGGGATTGTCCGCTGACGCGTCCGCTTCCGCCGCCGCTAGTGCTCGCTCTTCCACCGACGAAGCCGCTGCAGTGGCCTCGCATGTTGTCCGCCGACCCCCTCGCCTGCGCCCCCTCCTTCTCCCTCTGCTCTCCCCCTCTCTGGCGCTGCCGCTCCGCGTCGCCTGGTCGAAGAACACTTGGCAATGCCGTTTAAGGCACAGGCTATCAAGTTGCGTGCTGAGGCCGCCATCGCGCACCCCGACGCCCGCTCCCACTCCACGGCAGCGCAGAGGTCGTTCCACCACTCCTCCTCCTCCAGCTGCGCGTCGCTTGGCCAACGCTGCCGCCGCCGCGCACGAGGACGAGCAACACGCGGACGACCGCGCAACGCTGCCGTTCCGCGCACCGACTCCGCCGCTTAGCACCGCATAGTTGCGCAGCGTTTCCCCCGACCAACCCGCCACCGCTGCCGCCATCTCCCGCGCCCCCTCTCCCTCCTGTTCACGATCACGATGCCCACGATGATGACGATGACGGGGTTGCCGCTGATGATGAGGAGTCGGATATCATCTACTCACTGAAAGCACGGGCAGTCGAATAGAAAACGAACAGGCAATTTTCACCGGCAAAATCTATGTTCCCAGTTCGCACACTGGAGGAGGATTCCGCAATTGTCATGTCACCATCTTTTTTTTTCCTGTCTTCAATCACATTCCGCCTCGCCGCACTACTCTCCACACGCACAAAAGACAAAAACCATGGCGATGTATAGTTCCATCTTCTGGCGGAAGATTCGTTCTCATTTTGCACATCTGGAGAGTAATGGTGCGAGGCCCATTGTTTGGCGGGTGAGTGTTCGACGTCCCGAGGCGGACAAAGAAAAAGAAGCGGGGTGTCGAAGTTCCCGAGGCAGAGAAAAAAAGCGCGGGGGTCGACGTTCCCGAGGCGGAAAAAAAAGGCGTCTCCATTTTCAGAGCAAGAGCGCGCGCGTGCCACGACAGACGAAATTGGTGGTAAAAAAAAAAATAAACAATTGGTGGTAATCTTTTTTGTTGTTGGAAAACAAAGGCGCCTCCTTTTTCAGAGCAAGAGCGCGTGCCACGACAGACGAAATTGGTGGTAATTTATTTTGTTGTTTTGTTGTTCGGTTGTTCTTGTCCTACCGGCGGCACGAAAGGGAGTTTTATCCAGCGGCCTAGCTCAGTTGGTAAGGCATGCAAGTGGCATTCAGGAGCTCTTGGGTTTAATCCCCATTGGCCTCATGTACCTTCCTGGGCATGCTTGGCGCCCGCCACCTAGAGATAGCCCGTTGGTCATCCCAATTGGCATTAAGAAGCAGTCTCTGCTGATGTTCATAGGGGGAGGGGTAATCGGGGAGGCACAGCGACTGGCCACTCAGATGATGCTCGGTCCCTCTGCTACCGGCTGTCCCCTGGCCGGTGTCCCCCATTGGGGGTTCCCTGAAGGCAATCAAGGCCACCCTGGGCTGAAAAGCCCTTTAAAAAAAAAAAAAAAAAAGGAGTTTTCTTTTTTTTTTGGGGGGGGGAAGGAAAAGGGAGTTGGTTTGGCGCCTACCGGCGGCACGATCTGTTTATCAACTGGCACCTACACATTTGCACCCCATTCAACCTCTGGCTGTATTTGTCCAGTAGCCAGAGCTCTAGGACGGGTACCTTGGCCATTAGACACGGCCTATGGGAGCTTGGGGAGAATGGTCAGATATAGCTTTGGGGGGCATTGATGATCTATCCACGGGGCCAGTAGAGCGAATGCTTCCAAAATACCCCTCTGACTGGGTTTTTCAACCATTCTTCAACCAGGTTTGAGTGGGGTTTGTGATACGCAACCTTACGCCCCCTCGCGGTTTCCCGTACTGGGTCGCCGATCAAAGTTCTAGGAGGGGTGTGGCCGAGGATCTTTGGCCGTAGGGGTTGAGTCTCCCGGACGGAACGGGAGGCTCTCGTTTCGTGCCAGAGGTTAACCCGGAGTCGAACTGTCATCGTGACGTCCCATGGGGGTCGGATCGCTCCGAAACGATAAAATCAGAAGGGTTTTCGCGAAAACGAACTGCCGCCGTGCATCAGGACGGGAAAAGACCTCAAGGGGAGAGGGCCATGGCGGCGTGAGACAAAACTTCGGTCGTCAGGGTTTTGGGGGATAGGTGGTGGGTTCGAAGCCTTCAGGCTTCGTCGTCGGCCTCACGAAGTGACCGAACCATCGGGTCTTTGCTGTAGAGGTGGTTGGTTCGAGGCCTTCAAGCGTTAGCGTCGGACTCACAGAGTCCGCGCGGAAGGTTCTGGGAGGGTAAAGCGGCGGGAGGACTCGCCGGCATCCGAATTCAAAATTGCGCGGGCAGCGCCCCAGCACTACGGGAAAGCTCGGGGAAACGTGTCGCTTCCTCGTAACTCAGGACCAGTCGTCGCCAAGAACATGAGTCCCCCTGGCGACGCCAGCGACAATTAAACTGCGTCCGCCACGGGGCGTGAGCGGCCGACCAGGGCAACACAGTCAAACCCGTATAAGGCAATATTAGAGTCGGGGAATCAAAACGCTCAATCAAGACAAACCCGTTCCCCCTTATATCACAAGCCCGAGGCGGGTCTCGCCAGCACACTTGCTCCGTTCGCCTCAGCGTGCGCCGTACGTCCGCATCGCAGTGGACGCTGTCGTCATCTGTGATGGGGAAGGTCGGTAGCGAGATGAGACGATCGGAGGTAGGCGATGAACACGGGTAAGATCCCGCGCTCCCGGTCATCCGAACCAACATCGACTCCATACAACAGTCGATGCAATTTTCTCTCTCGGGGTTAGCGCGTCGGAGGAAGATGACGAAATCGAAGCTCTCTTCCCCTTGCGGGGGCGTCGACCGTGCGCGCGGACGCAGGTGGTTGACGTCACCGGTACGAGGACGAGAAACTCAAAAAGGAAGGCGGGAGAGAAAGGGAGAGAGCTTACACCGGGAACGCGCCCGCGCGCGCGAAGGACCGCGGAAGGAAGGGGCACAATGGGATTAACACACTCGTACTCCTAGGCAGACGGTCCCCCAGTCCAGTTTCCCCGTCCCCACCCGGACAAATACATACACACATGCATGCAAACAATCAACAACCCTTGACAGGACATCTAATCATCCATAGACCTTCGACATCACTCATGCGCACAACCAGCTCCCACCACTCGGGGCTTTACACACACGACATGCATACACAATGCAGCAATGAAGATAAAAGCGAGTCCTTCTGGTACACAAAATATTCAATTAACTGTCGCCCCCAGGCGGAGACTTCGAACCTCCCAAGACCACCGACCACCATAGCCACAAGGTCCTGCCGCGGCCGGCGTCAAATCCCCACCACTGCTCGGTCCCTCCGACTGCGTCGCCCCGAGACTACCGAGGGTCCACCCCACGTCATCACTCCGCCCGTCCTTGGGCTCGTCGAGCCTGTTCGGCGCCGCGGACTTTCGCGCATAGCTCGCGCAGCATTGCAACCGTGATCAAAGAGAAGGAGAGGAGAGGGTTGCGCAAATTTATAGCGTGGGAGGCGGCGGGTTGTCAGCGCGAGGTGCGGGCAGCGCAAGGTGTAGATGAGCAGAACAAGAGAAAGGTGGGGAGTTAGGGGGTCCGACCCGCGGGGTTACATGGTCCTACGTGATTGGGGTGTTCGTCCAAGTGGTGCGCGGTTTCCCGCTCTCCACATTGATCCGAGCATCCCAACTACGTGGCCAATCACTTCGTGGAGAAGATGGGGCAAGGATCGAGTTGGGAGGAGGGGAAGACGAAGAGTCCGGCATGGGGGAAATGCGCGCAGCAAGAAGGGAAGATGGTGTGGGAATGCAAAGCAATAAACGGGGGTGCGAGACGCACGAAGAAGTCGGGGCTTAGGAGCGCGCGCGCAAAAATTCAAAAAGTCCCCACCGAAACCGTTTCTTGGTTTTCATACCGCGGCCGCTATTCGCCCGCGCGGGAGTTATTAACCAAACAAAATGAAAAAACCGTTTCGAAAAGAAAACAAAAGCAAAAAGAAAGAAAAACCCCTGTTTGTCCGCATCCATGCCTCGGGGCTTCCGCGGGATTTTTCCTCAGGGATACGGCAAGCCGCGCGGTACGGATCTGAGCTTATCACAGGTTCCTGCTTAGCACCGGTGCCTGCAACCCGTGTCCGGTAAGGTTACCCCATGAAGAGGGGAGGGGTGATTTCTCGGGTGGTAGACACTGAGGTAGGACTGAGGGAGTAGGGGTGCGTCAAGGAGAAGTGACAAAAGGAGGGCGGGTATGGTCTTTTTTGTTGTCAGATTTCATTTTGATTGAACTCGGGTCTGTAGTTCAGCAGTTCATAGGTGTACCAATTGAGCTAGGCCTATCGGTGTGGGTAGGGTCCAGAGATGGCTAAGGACCCTAGAAAAGAAAAGGAAAAGAAAGAAAAAGAGGCAACTACCCGGGAGTCACAAAAACGAGTTATAATTGCACTATGGGGCAAGATACAATTTGCAATTGCACTTCGGGCACCCTACCTGGCAGAAATATGGGTTGTATACATTGCTCGAAGTGCAATTGCAAAATGTATCTTGGCCCATATTGCAATTATAACTCGTTTCTGTGACTCCCGCGTAGTTTCCCCACAGAAAAACCCTCATTTTTTTTTTTGGGAAAAAGAGGAGAACCCTCTATTCAAAGCATAGAAACAAGCTCCGAGGCCGGGAATCCTCAACAAACAACATGGTTGTAAACTAGCACTGAAAAGAATCCAACTTCAGTTCATCATGTCTATGTCAAGCCTTGTATAGCAACAAAAACCTAGTGAGTCAAGACTTCTGCCGAACTCTCTGCTCTTCTTTTATCATTGTG
Organism: Chara braunii; assembly: GCA_003427395.1. Taxonomy (NCBI): domain Eukaryota; kingdom Viridiplantae; phylum Streptophyta; class Charophyceae; order Charales; family Characeae; genus Chara; species Chara braunii. Next base: position 1,906,760 of record BFEA01000201.1, on the reverse strand, counting down.
CAACATCATTCAGTGCAACCCTAATTGTCGGGTTATTGGGCCACCGCCCCCTGCGACACTCCTACCACCAACGCCAAAATAGCTATACACTATTCCAAGAAAAAAACTTGTCTGCCTCTTGTGGCTACTATGAACCGAGTTCCCTGGTAAAAAGCTTCATCCTAACAGACAACTACCCCTAGACAACTAATTTATTCTATAGCTTAAAAGACAGATAAGAAACTACTCTACAAATCAATCCAAACAATGTCAGACATGGAAACAAAAACCCTTATAAAACATAGACTGAACCACCAAATTCGGGCAGACTGAAACCGCAACGGCAATCAAGGACAGGGCATAAGCTTTAAGCACTTCATGAGCACATGGTGCACACACAAGGAAAAAGTGGCAACAGTGGATGAGGAAGGGAAGTTGAAAATGTGTTATTGGCTAACATAATTAAGATTAAGATTGTACATGGTTTGGATTGATTTGTAGAGTAGCTTCTTATTTATCTTTTAAGTTGTAAAAAAACCCTCCTTGGAGGTAGTGTGACCACATTTTCTCCCCAAAAAAATAAAAGCTCATTGGATTTCTTTTTCTCTTGCCAAAAGCAGCACGGGGGTGACACAGTGAGACTTTTACCTGGGGTCCTCGACCAAGAACTGAGCCAAACCAGCCATTGTTTTGGGACCCCCTCCCATAGTGCCTTATTTAGGAAGAAAACTTCTTATTTGCTCGTACTTTGTGCTTGAGCTCCAAGTGGAGAGAGACGAAAGCACCGGGTGCAAACTTGTGCGCATCAAATACAACTTTGGTACATACCAGAGTTAAGGTTTTTGCAAAATTATAATGCACGTGCACAAGAATTTTGAAGGTTTTCACCCAACCCACTTCCCTTGGTGATGGATCACACATGTCATTGTTTATAACAAGAAACCTCCAAAAAATCATTTTTTTGTTTTCTGTATGAAACATATGTGGCACATATATCATATTTAATAGATTATTATAACATCAGTTGCAAGTTCATATGCAAAAGATTGGACTGATTTCACAAGAACATTCGTGGCCACTAACCAATCCCACCGATTAACGAACAATATATAAGGTCTAAAATTCTTATTGGATGCAGCAATAGGGTTTTCCAAGGTGGGTTTGATAGCTAAGACACTGGTAAAGTGCCCATATTCCAGAGACATGGTTCAAGGACCTTCTTGTGCATTTTTATGCGTCTCATTTTCCACAACTATTTTTTATGGGAAACGAAAATATTCATAAGTACATAGGCTAAATTTCATGTGTCAAGTGGTTATCAATGCCTTCTCACCAAACTATGTGAATGGGCATCAAATGGACTTGACCCAATGAAAGTAACCCTATTGTCCAACTTTACTCAATCAGACAATAGCATGGTTAGTAGTCCTCACTATCTTTCAAAAGTTAGAATTCACACTCTATTAAAAAATTTTTTCTCTACCCTCTGATTTTTTAACATCGCTTTTGAGGTTTTATATCGCCCTGTGAATTTGAATATACACTCCCAACATGTTTTTTTTCCCACCCTTCGATTTCTTAGCATCACTCTTGAGGTTTGATATCACCCTCTGAGTTTCAGTATACTCCTCAGTTGAGCATGAGGGAAAGGACAATTGTTGCAAGGGTGGAAGTGTCAAATATGGAATAACTATAATACTGATAAACAGTGAAGTGTGGGTTTGCGGTCTGTAGGATAAGGATAGGGGACATAATTGTTCAGACAACTTATAAGAGAACCGTAATTATGCAAACAAGAAAGTTTGAGACATATGATGGTAGTGAAAATAGTTGTGAAATATTTAGATCTTTGGTGATACGAATGAGGTTCACGTTAATATTTGTATCATAGGTTTATCCATGGACCACATCGTTATGTTTTGGGTTTGACTCACATTCTCAAACCTAATATCTGAGCAGGTATAATAAGATTATTCATATGGGTCGGGCATTCAACTCAAAGGTACCTTGTCGGTCGTGAAAAATGATATGGAATATATTTTGTGAAAATATATAAGACATGATGTCAGTACGAAGGGCTGCATGATTATGCGGACCTAAAAGCAAGAAAACGGTAATATTTATAAGACGATTGCGGGGGAGGAAAAATTGTTTATCCAATAAAGGAAAAAAGCGACCCACTTACATTTAAAAATTGTTGACGTCACTTTATTTATTCCACTACTAGCAAGGAAGTATAGCTCTGCATTTGACTATTCAACCAACTTCCATAGGTTTCAATAGGGTTAATATTGGGCTCTTCTAACTTTTTCATTCTCCAACAACCCCGTTAATCTATTTATCTTTAATCATTGTATATACTTATTTTTTAACAATCTACAATTGAAATGACTGATTTATTTAAAGAATGTGTTTTATATTTTTCAACGCATTATCTTTCTGAAGTCATATGTAGTATTTAAAAAAATAATATTGATGGTCATATTATGTGAAAGAATGTATTAACCTTTGTCTATTGTAATTTATATTTTGCCACAAGTTAGTGGGATTATACTACACTTTTACGAATCATATTTGTATTGTACCCAATTCATGCAATATATATTTTTTTAAGTATAATATATTGATATCTTTGAGTAAATTTAACTTTTAAGGCAGTCGAATTTATCGAAGATCATGTATGGTCCTTTGTATTTCAATTAGTTTTTTTTTCTCCTCTCAAACTCATACGTATTTCAAAATATTTAACATTCGATGTTTTAAGCATAAGAATGTTAAAATTATTTTATACCTAAACAGGATAATTACACCTAACAAATGTAACGTGCACTGCATTAAACTCTTGAAAAACGTATTACTAGACATTCTAGTGTTAGCACCTTTGTCAGGTCATGACCTATGGAAGAAGTTTGAGAAAACAACCTTCAAAGTATTGGTGGCATACTTTACAATTAAACAAATGAACTAAGAACATATATATGTATAACAACATAACCATGTTTACAATGTATCTCAAAGATATGGTTTTGCAATTCTAAAAGTTTTCCCTTTCTTTCAACTAACGATGATATTTCACTAAGTAAGTATATTTGTGGAATAGTTCAACAGAAAAACAAATAGAATTAAATCATCATTTATAATAAATACAAATTTTAAAATTAAAATATGCATTCTATCTTAAAAAGTGTTATTTCATTTTTAAAATTTTAATCTTACTTTCATTCCAAGAAGTGCGTTGTCGGGACAGAAACCCCTGTAAGGGTTTCTGCCCGAGTTTGTCAAGGTCAATCGCTGTCCGATTTTTTTTATGGGATTGAGGAACTGGATGAGATTGACGTTGCCAAAAATTGTTCAGACCAACCCTATAACTGAGAAACCTAAAGCCTGACGTCGTTGATGTATGACGTCGTTGATGTATGACGTCGTTGACATGTGACGACAACGCCGTCCGTTCGAGACAGCGGGAGTCGGCGGTATGGCCTGTCGTCCGCAGGTCTCGACATGGCCGCAGGGGTGCGTGGTCGTAGAAAGTTTGAGACTAGACTTATTCTACCTAAAAGATGTCGCGCGGCTGCTAAGCCGCGCAATTTAGGGCCTAAGTAGGCTAAAAAGGAGGGATGCGCAGGGTATAGGGCTACGGTGCGAGAGGAATAGCAAGGTTTTTTTCCTTTTTTCTGGGCCGCCGGGTTAACCTCGAGGCAGGGTGAGGCCAGCAGGCCTATACCGAGGGCTACCCGATGGGCGGGCCCGGAGTGGTGGATGGGCAGCCATCCATAGGGAAGAAGCGGGCAGGCAAAGCCTGCAAGGTCACGGTATGGGGGAAACCTCACTGGGCGAGCTCTTCACATAGGCGAGTTGCTCCTGTCATTATCATGATAGGAGTTAGCCCAGTAGGTTATCGCAGAGGACTCTTACCTATCTGGTACCGGGATCAAGCTTGGCTACAAGCATCTTACCGGGCTAGCTCCTTTCGGAGCAGCCCAAGGCAGTTGGGCGCGACCAATCTCGGTCGTGCGATCCTCAAGATCGCGCGGCTGAGATCTGCCGCGCCCAGATCAAAGAGGGCCCTGCGCAAGGATGACACACATAAATGGAGAAAAGGCCAAAATTTTCCATTTTTTGGTCTCGGATGGGGTCGAACTTAGGTCTGTAATTCGACAGATCGTGTTAGGGGGGGCCACACGATGTGACCACTGACGTGGCCGTTGGCATAGCCAACGACAAAAAAAAAAAAAAAAAAAAAAAAAAAAAAAAAAAAAAAACAGTCTTTGCAGGCTGTGTGGGAGAGCACAAAGGCTCTCACTTCGTCTTGGAGATTATGTGGGAACACAAAGACTCCCACTTCGTTTTAGACAGATGATTGTGGCCGCAAGATCTTGAAATCTCGCGGCCCACAGTTCACACACGGAAAGCAAGAAGGTGTTGGAGTTGAGTGGAGAGTGAGAGAGAAAGAGAAATGGGAAGATGGGGAGAGGAGGACCTGCTCCTCCCGGCCTGCCAGCTGCCTCCCCGTTGTTAGGGGGAAGCGCTGGAGGTCTACAGGGAGCATGAGAGTGAGGGCAGCCATAGCTGCCGCTGCAGCTGGTGGAGCGCAGGGGAAACTCTGCCCGTTTTGCACGACAGCGGCAATGTTTTTAGCAAGCGGTGCACGGGAAACTTTGCCCGTCTTGCACGGCGGCGGCGAGTCTTCGGCAAGCGGTGCAGAGGAAACTCTGCATGTTTGGCACGACAACGACGACGCTTTTTGACGGTGACGCGGAAGCGCTGCCGGTTTTTTTTTGCGGCAGCGGCAGTGCATTCTAGGTAGTGACACGGGAGCGCTGCTGATTTTTTTGCGGCGACGGTGCGGGCTTGACGGCGGTGGTGCGGAAGCGCTGCCAATTTTTTTTGCAGCGGCAGCACTGAGATTTTGGTGGTGACACGGAGGTGCTGTCGAAACCTTCCGGCGTAGACGGTGTTTTTTTTGGCAGCGACGCGGACGTGCTGCTGAACTTTTGCGGCGGCAGCAGCACGTTCTAGGTGGTGACGTGGAAGCGCTTAGACTGTGAGGGGCATTTTGTGGCAGCATGTTCTGGTATTGTTGGCAACGGCGTGTGGTGCGGTTGGTGGCGGCGACGCTGAGACGCCGTCAGATTACTGGGAGGTGCTTGTGTTGTGAGAGGGTGTCGCGACAAGCGACCGTACTAGGAAGTGGTGTAGATCGTTTTGCGGGCGACTTGCTGTGACGATTGTCTTCTCTGGAGTGTGATTTTACACGGTCTTCTTGAGTGGGCCGTCTCTTCAACTTCACTCAAGGTCAGTTGTTTGACTTTGACCCCTTCACACCTGTGTGAACCCACACTTGCTTGGCACTATTCTTTGAATATTCACTGGACAGGTAGAGAAGATGTGTGTTTGCGTGTGTGAATGAAAGTCTGACGTGAGTGTGAATTGCATTGTTTCTCTTTGAGCTTGTTGTTTGATCTTATATGCAGGTAGGTAGAAGAAAGCTTGAAAACGAGATTGACCATGTCAATGAAAATGAGGACAGGGTGTTTGTCTTCTATCTCTTGTTTGCATGTTTGTCACAAGAGAGAAAATCAGTTGATGACGATAAAAGGAACTATCGCACTCACAAAAAAAAAGAAACTTAATCGGACATGGACTCGTTCCAGATGTTACCCATTCTTTCTCGAATCACCACCTTTGTCTATGGCCGTTTGTCTGAATGCTTTCCTTCTCTGTGATCTTCTTCTTCGTCTAAGTTCACCTTGACGTCAGGCGGCAAGGGGTTGATCGTCTACTGTGGTAGAGGCGTTTCCTTTCCCTAGGAGGCATCTGAGGCGGGGGTTCGTTGCCTTAGGGGCCGACCCTGTGATCGACTCGGAGTGGACCGCACTGCGGGGGGATACCATGTTGTTGTGGCGGAGCCGGC
>BFEA01000201.1:1813240-1826607 GCA_003427395.1 Chara braunii | reverse complement strand
CCCGTTTTTGAAGTTTTTATGTTTTTTTTTTTTGCGAGGGGGTAGGGGAGCCCCCCCCCGACTCGAAACCCGCTCCCCGCTCCTAAAACCCCCTCCCCGATCGGCCACGGCCGCGGCCAAAAGTTCTCGGCCGGAGCGGCCACGGCTGGCGGCCACAGCCACGACCGATTTCGGCCGCGGCCAGGGGGGAACATAGCTTGTGAACACGATGAGATTCAGAAACATGGGGAGGATCCTGAGTATCTAATGCCTATTAGGGAATTACTCATGCAATAACCTGCCACAGAGGTCCTACGAATGCTCACTACCCTCAGGTTCCTTAACAAACCCTTCTAAGACTTGCCAACACCGTCTTACTCCCCGTTGAGCTCTTCCAGGCCTCCCGCCCCCACCCCGCTGGTTTACAGGGCAACACAACTCGCCCCAGCTCCGACCAGTGTTATCCCAGCAGCAACCCTTGGTCGTTCCTTGGGATGCCCAACCCAAAGCATCCCCAGATCTTTCTACCAGGCCTCACACTCCTGCATCAACAAGTTACAGGGCAACACCCCAGCATCGGCCAGCGTCGTTCTGGCATCGAACGACCACAGATCACTGAGTATAACAACATCGAAAACACCTACGATGGATTGCTAAGAAACCCTAAAGTCCTAAAACATTCATAAGAACAACCGACTTTTGTTTTTAATCAGACTCTACCAAGTCAATAAAATATGTATGTCAAAAAGCCTCCCCATCACAAATCAGATAGGTGAAACCTATTCAATCCACCTACGATCACCACCAGCATGGCTAATTTCAGCACGAACCGAAGCTCTTCCAGGTCTCATGCTCCCATCAGGTTAGGTTACAGAGTTGCACCGCCTTGCTCCAGCACCGGCCAGCATTGCTCCAGTTATGACCCCCGATCACCACTGGGACTGACCCCGCAAATGGCCCCCCAGAGCTCTCTACCAGGCCTCACACCCCCACTAAGCTAGGTCACAGAGTTGCACCACCTGGCTCTGGCTCCGGCCAGTGTTGCTCCAGCATCGGTCTTCGAGGGCCACCGACTTTTCAACCACCCCTCCCAGGATCACAGATGGTTTGCCAGATAACACCTATTCCTGCAACCTCCTCGACAGGCAACCAATGGAAAGCTATAGTAAACTGGATGATAAATTTCTTCGAGAGAGATCGCCCCTCCCTCCCCCTACCCCTCCCCCCTCAGCCCTACACTACCTCCGCCGAGGAGAGTCACCCACTCTCCCTCGGCCCAATATAGGATCAATCCTCTCCCCGCCTTTCCCCAGGAGCACGCAGTTCCCACCTAAAGCATGCCCCCCTGCCCCTTGCCCATTTCCGCCTCCACAGGGACTGATGTTGACCCACACACAGTCCTTGCCCCAGAATAAGGCAACCCCCTACTCCGCCCCTACCCTCTTTGAGACATTCACCCCCCATCTTGCGATGCCCCTGCAGGATAGAGCTCCCCCCACCCCTTTCCCACCGTTCAGCCCTCCGGGAACAATTTGATCCAGCCGACTACAGTTATTGATGACACACTTACCAAAATAACATTTGCTTATATTTTGTTGGATTTTGTTGATGACGATGGACAACACTCTGAAGACAATGATAATGAGAATGATGGTGACAACCAACTCACCTGCTGATGCAGGGCAACATCTAATGAAAACAAGTTGATGATGATGATGATAATGATGAAAATAAAAATGGAATGATGATGCTGATCATACCAAAGAGCAACACCAACAGCCCCTATGATTACAAACTGATGGATGATGATGACGATGATGATAATGATAATAGCGATGATTATGGTGATGTCGATAATGATGATGATGATGATGAAGAAGATGCTGATGATGTTGATGATATTGATGACACACTGATGATGATCATCATAATAATGATGATGTCTGACAATTTGACCCCCCAGACTAACTGATTTTTACAGACAAACTGAAGATAAAAAAACAACTTGTTACCCCTCCCCCCCCTCCATACCAATGAAGATCTACCAAAGCAAGCTCGGAAGGGGGAAAGGGATCCGGAAAGGATTCTGGAGATCTCAAGGTGGCTCCTGGTTGGACATCAAACCAGTTTTGGAAGGTGATCTGATAATCCCTCTTGAAGTTCATCTTTTCTTCCTCCCCACCTGGCCACTCCACATACCCCATTTTCCTTCTTGAAGAATCACCCAGCCAGTCCTTTGTGAAATTTCGTATTTGTTTCTTAATATCTTGGTTTTGTTGTAGCGTTTGAAACCCAGATTTAGTCTTATCCCATTGAGAACTTATTTCTGTTTCTATGAACTGTTGTACCAGCTCAGACACTTCTCTGCCCTCAATCCTTGCCTTTTCCATCGTAAACACACACCTTCTATACCATAAAACCCATAAAATGACTTTTCTACCAATGTTAAATAGATTCTGTTGAAAAGTTGATAATGAGATGAGGGCTAGGCACCAGTGACTCAGGAGGATCGCCCTCCAGTCCCAAGGCCAATCTACACCTGTCAACTTACTCCATACATAATCCCAACGCCTCCACAACAATTTTGCCCCCGGTCATTGCAAAAATATGGGTTCAATTGTTTCCCTTATCTTCCTACTAGGGAAGGTTTCCACACAAGCACAATACCACAATAGGGCTACACCCTTATGTTCCAACATGGAATGGTCAATCAGCCAGTCATTAGTTGGTAAGCAACGATGGACAATCCGCCACTGTAGTAACGCAAACTTAGCAGACCTCTCCTTGAATCCTTGACACCACTTAATCAGTCTGAGCAGATCCGTATAAATATTTAAATGTCGAGCCCATTGTTCTTGTATAACAGCAAGAACATCTACCCGTGGGCGTAACAGGCGATACGAAGCTTTAACTGATAAAGATTATAATTTATGAGTTTTGCATCTCCCGTTGGTACGCCAGATCCACTCTGCTGGGTTTAGAGGAAGATCCGATATAGGGATATTCGGAGCGTACACAGTCCATCTTTTGGAGACTACAATAAAATGTCCTCACTCTATAGAGTAAGTCAAAATGGAAGAACACCATCTTATCATGATCGCTTTGTGAAAGGGAAAAGTCCTTGTGGAGTGCAAAGAGACTTACTGGGGCACCATCCCTATCAATATCTAGTATTTGCCCCGCTACCCGGGAACCCTCCGTCAGATGAGTACACACCCAATCTGCAACTAAAAAAGTAGGACCCTTTTTCAAGGCAGCCACCTACGCCAACGGAATGGATGAAGTGATTAGATCAAGATTCTCTGCTAAATTACGTATGTACTTAACTTCCTTTCTTAACTGATTTACAAACTTTCAACTTTTGCTTTTTATGTTGAATGTGTTCCACAAATCCTTGATCCTTATCATGCCGTATTTAGTCCAAGTGGATCACGGGGGGGTGAGTATTTGTTCCAGTGTCAATGCTTGTCATGGAAGATCCGTGACCAATATTAACCGTTTTAACCATTGAAGTGTTAGTGCTTGACACTGGATCATAGGACTCAGGATTCAAAATATCGAGTCTTCCTTTGGACTTTGACTGTAAAGAACCTGCCATGCCACTTTGGGGATTACATGAGGCATTTCGTGATCTCCTCGCCAAAGAAAGGTTGTGAGTTGTCCCCGGAGTTCCTTGGTCGGGCCTTTGTTCAGTGACCACAAAGCAGACTTGTACCAAATTCAAGCAAAGATTACATTGTTAATGACCAATGCCCTACCAAATAGGGAAGTATGCTGGTTTTTCCATTGCTTCATTTTTTGTACTGCTGGGGAAGCGATTCATACATCATTTGAGATTGAATTCCCCCTAGCTGTGACCATAACTTTGAAAACTCTGATTGACGCCTCTAGTGGCATCCATTTGACCCTTGCATTCTCATGAGGCATATCGCCTTGAGAGTGAATCCACCAACCCCGTGTCTTACTCCCCCAATTGACCATCATATCTGAAAGAAGGGAGAACCTATCCATTAGTGCTTTTATCTCTTCCATATTGGACGCCTCCATCATTATGGTTAGATCATCAACAAACATTGAGCAAATTGATATAGCTTCTTCTGGAATACCTGTTATTGAAATCTTTCAAGATTATGATTAGATCGTAGATTAGCTCCTAATGCCTCCATAATAATTAAAAGAAGAAATGGAGCTACGTGATCCCCTTGCCTGATCGATCTTTGGAGGTAGATTTTCAGGGAAAGTATGCCATTAATTTGAACCCAGGTAGTGGCATTAAAGTGAAGGATAGTAACCTACCTATGAATTGTTGGACCAAAATTCAACTTAGCTAAACATGCATCCAACTTCCAATCCACATGATCATAAGCTTTCTTAAAATCTATAAAGACAAAGGCAGCATTCTGGTGATTCTGGCGGGACATCTTAATAATCTCATTGATGAGCAATATGTTATCTTGTATGTTTCTTCCATTAATGAACCCTGGTTGAGAGGGGTGAATGGTGAATGATGCTTGGCATTATTGGAATGGAACGATTCTCGATGGCCAAGGCCAACATTTTGTACACGACGGTGAGCAGGGTGATAGGTCTATAATTCCTTATATTTGTTTTATCTCCCCAGTTTGACTGTGTATTCTTGAATGGAAACATTAGTTTTGAGGCTTCTATTTCTGTCTGGTGTCCAATCCCACTCTGCTGGATCAAATTCCAAGTCTTGAATCGCCGTATCCATTCTGAAGATTGTTTTTGGCCATGACCCCAACACTTGACTTGTCTGAGTACAAAAGGGTTTAGGATTGTTCTTTTCACCTCTTTGTTGAAGTATATTCAGGATAGATTGAGGGTCTTGCATGGAGAGGGTAATTGGGAAGGAGGTGAACATTGTCAGGGTAGTGGGGGTTAAATCATGCACCCTGGCTCAGAAAACCCCCATTAGTGCTCCCATAGCAAACATGGGGTCGTATTTGCCTGCACTCTGCTCTCTCTCTCTCTCTCTCTCTCTCTCTCTCTCTCTCTCTCTCTCTCTCTCTCTCTCTCTCTCTCTCTCTCTCTCNTCACACACACACACACACACACACACACACACACACACACACACACACACACACACACACACACACACACACACACACACACACGCACACACACACAACAAAAGAGGAGCTGCAAAAGTGGAAGGGGTACCCAAGGATTAAAAAAAAATCGTCAAATTGTAAAATTGCTTTCAAATGTTGGACTGTCTCATATTAAGTGTTCATGTTGTCTGCAAAAAAGCAAAACTGTTTTGATTTTGAATCTATTCATCTAGGTGGAATTGGGTGTCTCGGTCTTGCTATCTCTCTGCTGTTGTGGATTGAGCGGTTAAGATCGGACCTGTACTAGCAGGTCACAATTATGCTAAGCTGGATGTGTTTTATAATTTTTTTGACTACCACATGCTTCTCTGATTTTTCCAACATGCTTTGCCCGGATAAATGCAAGGGTTTGTCCAACTATGATGACTATCAATTGGTGCTGTAATTTCGTTATGTTATGAGTTAAAACTGACCTTAATTGAACGAACTATATTGCTTGTGGCTTATCTATGTGACTGACCTCTTGATTTTGTTTCAGAAACCTATGTTCTGTTGTGGCAATCGCCATAAGGGCACGGTTTATTGCCCTTTCCTTCGAATCCGCACAGTGAGTATAGTTAGCTCCCCACCCAAAGTGTGTCAGACTCAGGTGCGGAGTCCTCCTACTCATCTCACCCTTGCAGCATGTTCTCCTTGACATAAACCTTGTACACAGAGTTCCAACGATGATCACACCTTCCTACCATAATAGCTAGTCCTATTGTGAGCACACTCAATTCTGGAGGCATTTTGTGTACTAGGTAAGAAAAAAGATTGTCTCCTGCAAGGGATGCCGTCTGCATTCCCGTGAGAATGAGGATAGTGTCTCTTGCATTGTGGTGGGGACCTCCTGCAAGGGATGTCGTCAGCATTCCCGTGCTGAGCCGATGGGCCCAAAACCATGGACCGTGGCTTTACCCTTATATTACACTATTTTTCCTCTTTTTGTGGACCATGTCTCACAGACCTTCCCTTTCTAAAAAAGCAAAAATTCTTGATTTTGAAAAAAATATCATACCTATATTATGGACAATACAAGGTGAGAATCAAACGGGGATTCTCGTGCTAGTGGCCCAGCACGAACCTCACGTTCTACTTATGATCCTCTCCATGATATCCCCCCTTACTCTTCCTCTCATCACCGCTATGCAAAACAATGTAATAGTGTTGATTGGGTTGTCTATGACCCGGGGCGTTGGTTTATAAATCGACTCCGCTACGTAGCAGCTGCAATCCGGACGGAACAATTTGAACTGCAATCACGAGGTATCGATCAAAGCCTCATTCAACCAGGAATGAATGCTCTTTCAACCCTTTGGGTTATTTATGCTATTATCCACATACCATCTTGCCACACATACGTTGGACAAACAACATATTGCTCACTATCATCTACAATAGCAGTGGCATTCCCGCTACTCATCTCAAACAATTCACTCATGTCATCATCATCTTTATCACTGCATGCCTAGGCTTCCTCCATTTTCTTTTGTCGCATGACACTTGGAGTCCATTAACCCTCTCCAGTTCATTTTCTCGCCTGACACTTGGAGTCCATAAACCCTCATCTCTACTTAAATGTTGATGGTTTCATTGACCTTTATCATTTAAACACGCGGCCTCCCCTCGTAAAGGTTCTAATAATTTCAAATATGCTTTTCTAGGAACACTACGATCTGCTGCTCAAATGTCTTCTTATAAAGTTTTTATTGGTATTATTATAATTATTGTATTAATTTGTGTGTTTTTTTGGTATTTGCGACCAAACCTCTGAAATAGTAAGACCTTGAAATGTACTTCATCGTACTTGTCTATCAATTTCTTGTTGAAGATATCCTTGATCCCATTGGTATCTAGTAGGACCAAATAATTCAATAGGAGTACCTGTAGAACCATACCACATAGTTCCTGATACTGTAAAAGCTGCAAAAGTCCCTGTTGCTATGCTACTTGATAAGACAATTTCTAGATTTCTCATATACATACTTCACTATATGCGGGAAAGTCCTAACCTATTTATTGAATGAATTTCAATATACAATGGATAATCCGCAGGAAACCAACATATGTCTGTGTAGGATCCTCAGAGACTATACGTGAAGAGTCCGAACAAAAAACAGAGTCAATTCACATTTTGTACTATGATATCAATCAACACTTTATGTAACCTTTGAGGAGGCCGAACACTTAACTGAAACAAACCAGCCAATATTCCTAAAATTGCTGCTACAATATGTTGAGATGCAATGCCATCAGGATTTGGGTTCAGCGCCACCACCTTGTACCCTCGGGGCTTCAACAGCATCCTCCCAGAAGGACGATTACCCCATGTCGGGCTATCTCGTCGTTTGAATAGGTGAATTTATTCGAGAGGTAGTCAAATTCTGCTACGACTCACCTTGCAGTACAATTTCATGCACACAAACCCTCCACGATTGATACGACTCCAGGTCCATGCACAGTTTCATCACATGCTTACACAAGCAGCCAACTCAAAGTGACAATCTATATGTCGAGCCCCCTACCGAGCTACTCCTTCCTGACGCTCCTTGTTGCAATGGTTTCAAACAAATGTCTCAAACTCCAAGCTCAACTGGAATGCATGATCCGTGGTTTGCAGTATTCACGACAGTTGTACGACACTCTTGCACATGATAGGGCTTCATTCCTAAATTTCATTAAGGTCGTGTACATGCATCAGGTTGCGTGCACCACAATTTATGACCATTTTTCGACTTTCGGAGATCGCTGAATTACACTCACGAACCTTGCCAATGAGATACGTATATGTGACAAGATTATGTCAACCATACGTATCCAGTTTTATTATTTTACAAAAGTGGCACTCGACATAACAAGCAATACACCTTTTTCAAACCCTGACAATTGTCCTTCTCGACAAGTACTTCCACGGTGTTAATGGTCATGTAGCCACAGTGGACTACACCATTATGCAAGATACACACTTGCGGACACTCTTCTTTGAAGGCGCCAAGTACCGCCTCGATGCCGACACCACAAATGTGATGAAAGTTTTAAAACTCGGTCTGGACGACTATATTGCCAAGTTTATAGCACCATGAGATCAACATGCCATAATGATCTTTGATTGCCAACAATCACTCTCAGCTGCTCAAATGGAGCACAACAATTCTTTCAAAATGCCGACAAAATCTTACTATATCATTGTACCAAGCACCCACTCAAACTGCCTCACGTGCTACCAACACATCTCTTCAAAACTACTTAGCAAATTCTCCATAGTACTTGTCGATAAAACATCGCACAACATGGCAATATGTTGCAAGCGCTGATACGAGTACAAGTTATCACAACATTTTGAAAATTCCACCTGCAATCAAGCATCAGAGACTTTGGCTAACATCCTCAAACGCCATGCAGGTTTCCACCAACGTCGGGGCTAACAACATACTAACACCCTGCATTATCTCTACTTTGCAAACAAAACATATGAATCTTCACTTGCCCTTCGTCCCCTCCTTTCGAGTTACACAGTGAAACAACCTTTCCCGATCTGCACAACAGGTCCCATCTGACCAACCGTCAGTTACGAATCTGCACAACAGGTCCCCTCATAAGTCTCTTGCATCTACAACAATCGTGTCCCGCTCACTTAGCTACGCCCTTCAAGGTATGATAAAGTCCCTGCGCAATAAGGACAATAAGGTTTATTAAGAAAGTGGTGTGCGAAGTTGCTAAATCGTGCAAAGTGTCAAGGAGGTCATTTTGGATCTCAAGAAGAATGCAAAATCCCTTCAAGGTTGTTCACCACATACAGTGGACTTTACAGCTATATGCATGAGCCTGCCACATGACAGGATTCTTAGCAATGTTCTGATTGTTGAAGCACATGATTGTGCTTTGAGGTGGATCCATAAGGCAGAAGGCGAGTACAAACACACATGACCGTAGGAGGTCCCAATTGTGGGGATTGGGTTACTTTACATGGGTAAGACAACCTCCCGATGTTAGAAACAGATCAGCATTTCCGGTTTGTGATCTCTAATACTTATCTCTACGCCACAGATGGCACTCCGCGCCATCCGGTGGTCGATATCTCTCTGGACACTAACGCCGGACCAAAAATTGTCAACCTCATGCTTTATTGGGACGAAACACAGTTCATCCATAATCTTCATCAACCAGATCTCCGTGTTGCACAAACACATACATTCACATACCGATTCATTGATGACATTTTATCCTGGAAGACGTCACCACCATCTCCTGCTTGTTGGTCTTGAGTGGAAAGACACTACTGAGCAAGATGACTCATCTCTTTTCCTTGAGGCAAAAATCACGGTTCATCCAAATGGCACACTTCGCATTGGCGTATTTGATAACGCTGAGGCCTGGACATTCTCTGTCATACGTTATTCCAATGCTTCCTCCAATGGCCCGGCTCATCAGTCCATATGTGAGCCCACGGGACAACTAACGACATTCAAACATATTTGTAACAATACCACCAACTTCAAAGTGGCAGTGTCCTGGCTAAAGGCTGGACTACATATGTGCATGGCCGGCAGCGCCGACTAGCAACTCATGTCACACAACTTTCAAACTGGTTTCGCCATATGGTTCACTGGCAAACACCTAATCCTGAATGTTGATTATGTGCACAGGTCCTCTACCCAACCGCACACAATAGACCACCACTCACCGCCTGACACCAATGTTAACAGCAACCAACATCAGCCCTCCACACAATCAAACGCCCACACCTGTTATCCCTGCTGAAATAACACACGCTAATGTGGATACGCCAACTCAATTGGAGACCATGCCAGCCACAATAAACAACTTGAATGTAAATGTTACGGAAGTGTCTATAAGTGATGACAACCATCATCCTACCAATACCACAACTGTTGTTGTTGCTGCTGAAGGTACACCTCATACATCGCAACTGCCGCCCCCCCCCCCCCCAACCCCCCCCCCCCCGCCCACTACCGCCACCACCACCACCACCATTATCACTACCACCACCATTATCACTACCACCACCATTATCACTACCACCATCATCAACACCACCATCACCATCCTCGCCACCACCTCCCACTGGCATCTTCTATTGCAACATTCTCTCAGTCATCTGCCTCTTCCTTTCTTCCTCCCCTACTCCTTCCTCTTCTCCCTCGTCCTCCCCTCCCTATGATACTTCCTCGTCATCAACCTCATCTTCAACGCGTTCATGGTTAGATCGGCCGTCAGAAGGCCCTGTCGGCTGAGGGATCCGTTATTAGATCTCGATTGTTACAGATGCCTCTTCGGCGAAGAAGACAATCCCCGTCTCCATTGCCGCTTCAAAGAAAGCGGCCTCGTTTGTCCTTGAACGACATGGTCACCAGGCCCGCTGCAGGGGTTGGAGATCCACTACGACGACATGCTCACAACCGTGTGGAACGACATTTTCGCTTTCAGTACACGCTAGCGAGGAATAGGATAATGTGGCAGTAATTTCTTCAGTGCTGCAGGCTTGCAAGTACACCAGACACGAGGTGCAGCTACCTGCGCAACATTTGCACGACTAGCAGCCACTCAGCACAAGCGCGGCTGATCAGCTTCCAGTTCCTATGTCTGACCCACCCATTTCTCATCCACCTAACACCACCTGCTCCCCTGCCCAAATTGAGAATGACCCCCTTTCTGATCACTTGATGGAGCCCCCAACTGGATATGATTTTCCTTCGGAACTCTTACCAGAGCCAATGGAGTTAATACAGTTGGAGGAACCTGATAGAAATAGTCAAGACCATAGTGGATTTCCGCAAGCTGTGTAGTCCGCAGAACTGAATGGACTCTATGAGAAAATGGCATCATGGTGCACTCAGTGGGGAACATTAACACTTTCTATCATCAAGCGGTAGAACATTCGGTCTGGCGTGCCCATCAAGAACAATGTCGGTGTACTCGCAAGTTCCACAGCTGCCGTAGAGCAATCCGGCTGAACCGCCTCATTCCCTTGTGCATGGCCAGGCAGAGAGCCTTCCTTGTGTAGATCGGACTACGGACGGTGAAGGGGCCTCCCCACAGGACGACGGCTGTGCCATCTCATTCTGTCGTCACAGAAGTACAGTTCGGTTGGCATGCACACAGCATGGTCTCTGCTCCGAACGCTGTGAAGGGATGGCCACTGCCAGCCTCTACCGCGAAAACTGTGATCCTTAGTCTTGTACTCATCCTTCCCACCCCCTAATTGTTTTCCCGGCATGCCGTGGTTGCCTCGACATGCCATGTCGAAATAGCTGTGAATGTCATCCTTCTTTCTGCTGACATGTCAGCAACATGCTATGAGTCATCAATGTTTCCAGAAAGCTGTCATAGAAAGTGTGCCTCTCGATTACGTGTACTATTCCCAATGCAATCATCCCTTGCATCCTCTCCTAGCATGTCCGGCATGCACCGTTGGGCGCTTGCCAAACGAACAACAGACACAGCAACCTAAGGTGGATAATAGACTACCATACAAACCACCTACAGAGCAGTGTACTGAAAGGATATATCCACCAGGACGAGCTGTTGCGGATCAAATTCTGCAGCAGCTTAGCATCCTTGCCTCCCCATCGCCGTTTGCCCATACATAGGGAATAAATACTACCGAAACTTGTGAAACCTGCTTAATGCCTCTCTGTGACGACCCGCCTACGATCCGGCTGGCACGTGGTTCACATGCGTTGTGCCGTGACGATTATGAAGGGATAGCCCATGCAGGTTTCTGTTGTCATACATATGATGACAGTCAGTACTGGCCTCATGTATGACACCCTGACATGTCGTATCCAATATGCAGACAGTTCGTCTTTACAATTTCGATCAGCGTGCCTCTGTGCTCCTAGCGTGTGGGAGCCACGTGGCCTGTGACATCTGTCTATGCCGAACAATTCGACGCAGATACTGCGAGTGCAAGAATTGGATGCAGCGTTTCCATTGTCCACATCAGAACCGGTCCGGTCTGGTCTGTAGGGGTGGCAACTTACCATAGGCAGCGGCTGCTCCTCAACTCAAAATCTTATGCGACCCAAACATTGACAACTTGAATGGGTAGTCACTGTGAAGGTCATCACACCTCTATCCTCTCCTTGGCACTCGACTTCTTCCCCTACCCTTTCTCCCTCCCCAGCCCCTACTCTCTACAAAATCATACTCCTTAAACCACTCGTACCTCGCCCAGTGTTGGGAAATTAGGGAAAACTGGCAGTTTTCCTAAACTCCTGAAAATCAGGAGGCCGGGCCCGACGACGGCTGCCATTGATAAATCTGATCGGCGGCGGTCGCGGTCTTTTGGTTTCGTCCATCCGAAACGGTCGGAGGCCCACCCGAGGCCCGCTATTTTCCCACGCGGCAAAGGTAATAGTGGTTTAACCCGTTCCTTTACCCTCACCTTGTGTTACTACCAAAACAACATACGAATGTGCTTTTTCTTTTTTTTCTTTTTTTTTGGAGGGGGGGGACAACTTGCTCCAATCTATTCGTGACGAGAAAAGGCAAAGTATGAGATGAAGATATGAAATGAAATGAACAGGAGTATTCCCTCACTCTGCATCCTTTCATAACGTGCAAGTGGGCCGTGAAGGCACACAGGGAGATGGGCAGCTGCCACTCAACCACAATCAGCGTGGGCACCTTGTACGTCAGCACAGTGAAAGGGAACCTGCAAAAATGGAAGGGGAACCCCAAGGATAACCAAAAAATTGTCTAATTGTAAAATTTATCTCATCTTACATTCTCTTGTGAAATGGAGTCCCATGGCACCACCATCAGCTTGTGGAAGGCGTCACAAACAAACTAGCAAATACTCTGACATCTGGCAAGGAGGATGAACGCTCATAAATTGACGAGAATATTCAACCATACGCCATGCGGTCATGTGAAGTTCTAACTATTAACAAGATGAGCCGTTGCGGCTTCACCCGCAAAAAACAGAAAAAAAAAAAAAGCACGAAAGGAAGAAAACGCATAAGGAACTGCCCTATCACATGCCGCTTCTTTCACAACAAGAAAAAGAAGAGCCTGAGAGCAGACGAAAACCCGCGTGCAAGAAAATAGCAGGGAATACAACCGAACATTTTTTTTCTTTATCTTTGCGAGTTTTGTTTGGGGAGCCGTTCCCTTTGCAGCATCGTTTTTGTTTTGTGTTGTGCAAGAACTCTGGACCTTTGTTAGAAAATCCAGTCCGTCGTCCCGTTGATGTTTTTGGTAAAGATTCAGAATCAGACGTCGTTTGCTGTAAAAAAAAAAAAAAAAAAA
>BFEA01000201.1:1770566-1783644 GCA_003427395.1 Chara braunii | reverse complement strand
AGTGTAATCAGTGACATCTAGATGTGTATAAGAGACAGGGGGGGGGGTAGGAGGAGAGAACATGCTACGTGCATAACGCTGATAGGCATCACATCAACACAGCAGCACCTTCACATTGCGACGATTGCGTCTCCGTGAGTCCGTGTAGAAAGTAGTCAGTCGATCTCTATCATAGACTCAATCCGAGTGAAGATTTTTGAAATCCTCGAATTTGTTCATTCCAGATTAAAAAAAAAAAAATCGTTATATCGAGACAACAGTCACAACACATTAATCTAAAAAAGGAAAGCTTCGCTCGGATTGGAATTAACACATTCATTTTTGTCAAGACATTTATCCCAAATGAACTGTAAAACCACCTCAACAAATAAAAAAGAAAGAAAAAGAAAAAGAAAAATGCCGCTCCACACGAAGATCGCACTCTCCCACTCGATTAAAAAAACAGACATGAAGAATCATCGTTATCGCGGCGGCAATAAGAGATACGATACCTATAATAAGCCAGAAAACCAAGGACAAAAAAAACATTGCCGTATCTATCCTCCACAGAGAAGAAGAAAATGTCGAAACACCAGACCCCGAAAAAAGAAGACTGTCACACCGCAGCGACTTTTTTTTATCTTACCATTCCTTTTTTTTTTTTCCCATGATTCTTAAGTGACGTCAACAAATTTGAAACAGACACGCCGGAGAGACGAGAACAGTGAAGCACAGCATCATTTGGAATATCGAGTGCATTACCTCCATGACGATCCTTCCAGCCGGTATGTTGCCAATGGAAATGTCGAAGAACACACGAGGATTCGGCATCGTGACCGCCTCTGAAAGCCTCTCACGCTGCGTCACTCCTCCTCCTCTTTCTCCACCTGCGTTCTCTCTCTCTCTCTCTCTCTCTCTCTCTCTCTCTCTCTCTCTCTCTCTCTCTCTCTCTCTCTCTGTGTGTGTGTGTGTGTGTGTGTCTGTGAATGTCAACTCGGTCTAACTGTGAAAATTACTGCATGAATGTGCAAGGCCCTCTGTTACCCAGTTAATTGACTACTTTTCCCAAAAAAAGAAAAAAAGAAAAAAAAAAAAGTTAAGTGACTACTGATGCGACGTCTCGGCTTCGGAGACGACAACCAAAAAAAGTACCTCTCCTCGCATTCATCACCGTGGACTCCCTCCTTCAGTCCCTTCAACTGCACCGTTCTCTGGCCCTATCTGCCTCCTCCTCCCCCCTTCCGCCCCTCAATCGCTACCGTTACCTGGTCCTCTACGTGACGTCCCTTCACTCCGTAGTGCAATTGGAGAAAGATCGAGAACGGAAGCCAGAGAGCAGAGAGCAGAGAGCAGAGAGCAGAGAGATACCAAACACAGTCTTCTACTCTCGATAACTCTCGAGAACTCTCGAGAAAAGCGAACGAAGCACGGACGACAAGATGATTACTCTGTGCCTGATGGCGAGAGCTCATTCAAGAGAGAATACAATAGAGTGGCTGGCAACTCTTAACACCGTGACGGTCCGCGGACGGTGCAGACGCGGTGCAGATCCAATAGCGCCAGCCGTACACGTACGACCGCTGACGGGTTTAACTTACAGATTGCAGATTGCAGACTCTTGAGCCTATGACTCTTGAGATGGATGGTAGCAAGTCACCAGACTCAAAGACTCAGACTCACGACCTACGATCACCAAAGGCGACGTTGTGACTGAATGCGGGGGGACAATGTTAGTTACGCGAGTTTGTGTGCAGTGCTCAATGTTCATGTGCCAATGGTTTTGAGTCGTTTGAGTAGATGAGAATCATGAGAGTGAATGTTGCAGGTGGGCACAGTGCGGAGGATTGAACAGCAACTAGTATACACGTCAGACTCTTCGTCTATCGAGAGGACAGATCGAGTAAAGAAGAAGAGAGAGGGAGGGATTGAGACATGGAGATACCGTTTGTGAAGCGCAGAGAGCGACGAGGTGCAGGTGTCCCGATGAGAACAAAAGGAATCGGAAAAAAAAATAATACTACCCACTCCACGAACAGCCCACCAAGTAGAGATCACCGGACCGGACCGGACGTCACAACGATAAGACGCACTAAAGCCGACACAAAATACATAGCATAGCAGAGCTCGTGCTTCTCGCTAGAAACACTAGGATAGCTTCGGGAATGCCAGCAGTTTATAGAGGTAAGGGAGGGGGGGGAAAGGAAGACCGGCGCAGCAGCGCGCTGCTCGGCCTGTGCTCAACTCGACGCAGGAGAGAGGAGAGCTGCTGCGGACCGCCCGTGCTGCTGAGATGCTGCGTTGCGCGCCACAAGAGGAAAAGGCGGCTGATGGGCGGGCAATCAGTGAGGTGGGTCGGTGTGGCACTGCCAGCACGGCAAGGCGAGCGGCGATCATCCCCGCCCTCAAGGAGCACGTGGCGATCATCCGCCGCGCCCGCCTCGCGGACAGGCGGGCACACCATCGCGTCCCGCGCTGCGTTGCGGCGCTGATCGGGCATGAACCTTCCCCGCCGGCCAGGACGGCGAGCTTGGCTGCTGGCTGTCGAGCAGCCTGCCCCGCAGGTTCGGGCCGGCAGCGGAGCCGCCGAGCCGCGGACCTCCCCGCGCCGGCGCCGACAGCAGCCAGTATGCGCCTGTCGGCGGCAAAACCCAGGAAAGCCATCTGGTGGGCGCGGGGAAGGGCGTGCTGAAAAGTTTTCCCGAAAAAAAAAAAAAAAAAAAAAAGTTTCCGTGAGAAGGGGGCCGCCGGGTGGGCAGGCGGCCAGCTGGGGGAAGGTACATGGAACCGGGACGGGATACCACGCCCACTCTTCCCCCGAGCACAACGCACACTCTTTCATGACTGTGGGCCTCGCCGCAACACTCTCGAAATGTGAAAAAGACAAAACTGTGGCGGGCGCATCCGGCCATGTTCTCACGACAAGTTCATTTTAAATTTGCACATTTCGAGAGTGGTGTGGCGATCCTGCAGGAGGAGGAGATCCTGTTTTTTTATTTCAACATCTGTTTTGGTTCTTTGGTCGGGATGGCTGTATAATGGGCCTTGCTGCACAACTCTCCACATGCACAAAAGACGAAAACCATGGCAATGTATCTTCGCATGTTCTACGGGTGGATTCGGTCTCATTTTGCACATTTGGAGATTAGTGCAGCGAGCGAGGGCCAATGGCAGACTCGCACCAGGTGACCAGCAGGACATTTTCCAGTTCTCCGTGGACGTTATTATGGTCGGATGCATCCAGGCAGGGTCCGAAGAGTGGTCATGTAGTCCTAGGGCCTCGCTGCACTAACTTCTCTCCAAATGAGCAAGATGAGACTGAATCTACACCTATAACATGGGAAGTTACATTGCCATCTCTTTTTTAGTTCTATATCTATGTTCTTCTCTCCATGACATTATTCCGCATTTATCGCATCAATCTCATCCTCAGGCTACTCTATGGGGCTCGCTGCACTACTCTAGGGGTCTCGCTCCACCACACTAGACTGACGAAAAAATTCTACAGCTGTCAGAGGTCTAGAACTCTTGAAAAAAGAAGCATGGCTCCTTACTCCAAGACTCGAGAACAATAGAAGCACTCACAAATTTCTCAGGCCCACATGACAGCCCTTCTACAGCGCTAGCTCGTTCTGATGGTAGGCCAGGGTAGGAGGTAGGACACTAGAAAACCTGAGGGAAAAGTTCTAAAACCACCCGGCGGCGAAACCTTTGTATTCATTTCCCCCCACACGGGGAAAAAAGTGCCACAAGCCCCAAAATGACTTTCCGCGTCATTTTTGCACCTACAAAACACTTTCCCGCCATTTTTGCACAGCGGGCGTTACCGGCCCAGCCAGGGTGCAAAAATAACGCGGAAAGTCATTTTGGGGCCTGTGGCACTTTTTTCCCAGTGTGGGGGGAAATGAATACAAAGGTTTCGCCGCGGGGTGGTTTTAGAACTTTTCCCAAAACCTGAGCGTTGCAGGCTGTGAACTCTACTACAAATCGAGAGTGCCCTTCGAGAGCCCTTTCTGACAGCTCTCGAAGGGTGTCCTCAAGAGTTCCAGTCTAGAGTAAGTGGAGCAAGGCGTTACTCTCGAAACTTCGGGAGTGTAGAGTTGATACACGCCCAGTTGGGCGATGTATGGGAGCCAAGGATCCGCAGAGTGTTGAAAAGGACTCGTATAGACAATGCAGCGTCAGCCAAGCATCCACAAGCAATGTACATCCAGATACATTAGAAAATAGCACAATGTAGTGCAACGGAAGACTCAAAGATTTGATCTGACCTGTGTTTCTAGCGACAATGACGCACATCGGGGGATCCTAGGGATAACGTGACGCCCAACCTCACGCCCAGCGCGACTTCCTGATCGGAGTGGGTTGGGGGCTTGGAAGTGCGAAAAAGGGGGTGTGACAAGGATTTTAGGAAAGTGGGGGTGGAGTCCCAGGACAAAACTGAGATCTCCTATGGCAAGTTTTGGGGGTAAAAGCGCAAGAGGGCAAGTGCGGGCCGCGCGCGGCGTTTCAGGTCTTTCGAGCGAATAGACCGCCTCTCAAACTTAGTGTAAAGAAAGGAAGGCTGCAGAATCTGATGTCCTGCAGCATAAGGCAGATGGCCTGCGCAGTGTATCCCGGGGATAAGAATCCCGACGTGACCACGTTGTTAACAGATCTAGACACTCTTGCATTCTCGAACAAAGTCCCCCACGGCATTGCCCCTGTCGTCGATCTCGACCATGTTTCGTATGCCTTAGACCCGAGAGATGGGAATTACCATTTCCTCTCCCTTGCGGTCGGCCGCGGCCTGTCGGGTGCACGCTATGGGTATCGCGTTGTCTGATCAACTGCTGTCGTTGATCGCTACAAACTTCGGAATTAGACGACGAAGGTCTCAGGTGGAGGTTGCGTGCCCGTTGTTCAGACTCCGTTCGGGTTCGGCGAATGAACCCCGAGGCTCGGTACTTGCTGTCTCGCTGGCACTCAGAACAAGGGGTTCGAGGCCAATAGGGAGCGATAGCGTGCCACGGGATGACAATGAGGTAATGGAAGGGAAGCACCACTCGGTACGGTGGGCAGTGAGTTATTAGGACGACGACCCCAGGTTCGGAGAAGACGTGGCTCGTGTGGGACTCGGGGAATTGGGTTGTGTAAGGAACAACGTCCAATGCCCTTCCTATATCCCAGTCGCACACATGGTCGTCTCCTTGTTGGTAAGGGAATCTCGGAGGATCGGGGCGAGGTTCAAGTTGAGCGAGGAAGTACACGTTCTTTCGTTCCCAATATTTTCGATATTCGGAGTCCCCCAAACTTTCTCGGTCCGTGATGCGAAACAACCTGTCAATCCGGCGAAAACGCAGTCATGGCCCGCGTGCAGATCTTGCAGACACACGTGTAGGCACCGTCCCTTTCGGTCGGGCTTACACGTGCGTGCACAGGACCTGCTCAAGGTTAAGTGAGGGGCTGGTTACGGATGAGCAGGAGTGGGCGCAAGCGATGGTCAATCAGAAGATACGATATGGGTTAGCTTAATTCAAAATTCGCCACTTTCTAGTACCCATCATCACTGTCGTCCCCCTTTCTAAGGCACATGTCGTGCACGACCCCTCAGTCCCTCCCGAATAGTCAATCGCGAACAACTAATCACGGACCCGTACAATCACGATTTCTGCATACACATATCTGCTCTACCGTTACGCCCCAAGTTCTCACACATGCATTCATCAAAACAACGAAATTCCCCTCGGACTCATTCATGTTTAGCGACGTGAGGAATCGACAAGAGCAAGTATCTTAGATCGAGAGGAAAGACAACATGCATTCAAACAGAAACCACCAATCTTGTAAGAAATTAAGAAGGGCAATCACGTCGCAAGCAGAGAGTGAGGAAGTACAAGCATTCATCGGACTGTCAACCATGCAAGATTAATAAAGTGGAAAACAAATGCTGACGCACACCAAAAATGTAAAATAATTCACAAAGAAACTCCAAAGTTGACGCAACAAAATTGGCCAAGGCGGAAATCCAAAATTTATACAAGAAGGTTTGAAGAAGAAGAAACAAAAGGAAAAGACACCATCCCGATCCGTCTCCTCTCCCTCTATCTCTCTCTTTCCGTTGTGGGCAGTCCGTCGCCTCGCATCAACACCAAGATACCGGCAGTCTGTCGTCTCATATCAACACAGAGTTGTCACCCCGCTTGGTCCAAGTATGCAAGCCAGGTTCGCCCGTGCGCCACAGTCCGTCGCGGCCCCGCACGTCAACCCCGCATACCCGACACCAGCTCGTCGGATCGTCCAACTCTCATACTCACTCACCTTCCAGACTCGTTAGCCGCCCCTCACTGATCGCTCTAACCTCGAGATTCTTAGAGAGACAACTAATCGCGCTTGCGAAATTTATAGCATGCATGCTTGCGCGAGGGATACGGGATTAGCCCCAAGTGATGAGATACTGTTAAGTGGCAGAAAAATGTGATATTTAATTTATGCGACAAGTCAGACGTGGCTTCGTAACCTGTCATCGAGAAAAAAATCATAAACTGAGAGACAGAGGGAAACAGAGAGAAACGGAGCAAACAAACGAGAAGGGCAGACAGTTCTTACCTCTCTCGAAAACGGAGAAAAACGAGAGAAGAACGTAGAAAGACAGAGGCCGAGAAACGGAAGGGGGGGGGGGGAACAAGAAGAGCAAAGGAAATCACGAGAAAAACGAGAGAAAAACGAGAGAAAAACGAGAGAAAAATGAGAGAAAAACGAGAGAAAAACGAGAGAGAAACGAGAGAGAAATGAGAGAAGAAAGAGAGAAGAACGGAGAGAAACACGAAGAACGAAGAGAGACAGAGGAAAACAAACAAGAGGGGTAGACAGTTCTTACCTCTTTTTTTTTTTTTTTTTTTTTTAGGGTATGGAAATACAATCAATCAATCATCCCATTGCATCAAATGGGGTGGCAGAAATTCGCCGACGACAGTAAAAAAGGGGCAGGGTTCAAACCCCGAGCGAAAGGAAACCGAAAGCCTTTAGTTAAAAAGGGCAGGGGTTCAAAACCCAAGTAAAACGAAGCCCGAAGCCTTCAATTAAAAAGGGGGCAGGGTTCAAACCCCGAGTAAAAGGAAGCCGGAAGGCTTCCTTTTCTCTACCACAAAATGGGACCAGGTTCGTCTGCAGCAACAAGTACTAGATAATCCCTCGAGCAGAAAGCGTAGGCAACAAGGCAAAATAACCAAAGAGGGTGAATCTCCAGTGGCACAGGTAAAAACCCGTTGAGTGAAAACCCGCTATACCAGCGGCACAAAGGAAAGATAAAGAACACTTAACACTTTTCTCGCCTCCTCAATCTCAATCTCAATCTCTCTGCAACACACCTGACAAGATCGTGTATGTCTCCACGTCCTCCTCCGCCCGCCCGCCTGAGGGCATACTCACACAAGGACTTTCCTGGATGTATATGACAGCTTTTCCAACCTGGCCTGGATGCACCTTGACCGCAATTACGTCCACAAAAAAGTGGAAAGAGTCCTCGCGTGAGTGTACCTCGACCGCTCGCCCCTACTCCACGTTCGTCATCTCCCCTCCATCAACATTTCCACTTTACTTGGTTGCAGCTTAATATCCCAGGCCGTAGCTTAAGATCCCAGGTCGCAACTTAAGATTCCAGGTCACAGCTTAAGATCCCAGGTAGCAGCTTAAGATCCCAGGTCGCCGCATAAGATCCCAGATCGCAGCGTAAGATCCGCAGTCGCAGCTTAAGATCGGCAGTCACAGCTTAAGATCCCAGGTTGCAGGTTCAGAACTCCTCAATCGCAGATTAGGATCCCCAGTCGGTCGGAGATTAAGATCCCTAGTCGCATGTTGCAATCGCCATACCATTCCTAGATCATAATCACACGCCCTTTGCTTTCCCTTGGTTGTAATTACTGCCCTCCAGTGCTTGACGGCCAAAACTCGCGCCATCTCTTTCCTCTCTGCATCTCCGTCTTCATCGTCAGCGTTGCAGAAGAAGTGTGTGTGTTAAAGTCGAAACTCGCGCCAAAACTCGGATCAGAAGAGGTGTATGTGTTAAAGTCGGTTCACTACTTGGGGCCAAATGTTGTGCCTTACGGTTTTGTGTGTGTAGAAATGACACGCACTAGCCAACCGTCCCCAATGTCGTGTTCACGTCGTCGTGCGTCAACCGCTTCTGAGGGCACATCATTGCTGTAATCAGTCAAGCAGAGAATTAGGTAGAATCTTCACTAATTTGAGGTGCACATGTTTGTTGTAATCAATCAAGCAGAAATAGTAGTTGGAGCAATTGTTTAAAAAAAAAATAAAAAAAATTGGTAGATGGTTTAGATTCGCGGAGTAGCCTATGCCTATAACTGTTGTCTTACAAATTGTGAAAGTTCGAGTTTTGATGGATACGCAATATGTGAAGGCCTGCTCATGTTAGAAAACAAATCAGTGTTTGAATCCTATCAGTAGATGAATCATAAATGAAAGAATGTCAATGGTTGCACTCTTGTGAACACCAACACAAGTATCCAGGCCCTATCTCCTACTTGGGGCATGGCGCCCAGCCTACTCTCACCCAACTACTGCTAGCCTATGAATAGACAATGCAACTGTTAATGTCAACAGCCACCGAAGTACTTCAAGATGCTGCCCAATGCAGACCACCGCCAATACCAGGTATGAGCCTCACAACATCTTCTTCATCTCTCCCACTCTCTCCCTGTCCTTGTCTTTCACCCACGTCTTCCGGTAGGGCATGTGCGGATGGGCATGTCCGGTAGGGCATGTCAGGATGGGCCTCTTCTGCTGTTGTTGGTGCTCTGGGCCCCATTCGGTTGCGCAGTCCAATTGGTTGTCGTGCGCGATGCTTTCGATGTGGCCCAGGGTCTGCTTTGAAAAAGGTCGAGTAGGCCCTGAAAATTTCTGCACGCTCGTGGCCTGGGTTTCGTCAACCAACTGACGCGACGCAACTGTCTGAACCCCAAAATGCGAAATTGACAACAATGGGTCTCTCGTGATTTGTCAAGCCCGCCTTCACTTAGGGCGGGCACATTTGCCAATTGCGGCCCGTACACCTGCTGAGGAACCTGATCCTCGCAGTATCTGTTGTGATTAGTTTAATATATGATCCGTGGTCCATAGGGTCACATGATATTAACTTAATTTTTCAGGGTTACGGAGGGGCCATAAGGGCAGGCTTGCCTGCTTGGTCCCTTCAACGCGTGGATGACCGGCCATTGCAGATATTAAATTCCAGCTATCAATTAACCAATCAAGTTCCTTTGCCAATCAACTAGATTGGTTGAGAGAGAGAGAGAGAGAGAGAGAGAGAGAGAGAGAGAGAGAGAGAGAGAGAGAGAGAGAGAGAGAGAGAGAGAGAGAGAGNGAGAGAGAGAGAGAGAGAGAGAGAGAGAGAGAGAGAGAGAGAGAGAGAGAGAGAGAGAGAGAGAGAGAGAGAGAGAGGGGGGGGGGGCGTTTTCACATACACGGACAATTTGTTTTGCAGTGAAGACACACAGTTGTCAACTGGGGTGCATGCCACATCTATGTGTGAGTATGTGTGTGTTTGTGTGTGTGTGTATGCGTATGTGGGTATATGTATGTGTATGTGCGTGTTCATGTGCGGCTATGTGTGTGTGTGTGTGTGTGTGTGTGTGTGTGTGTATGACGTTTTGCTATGGAAGGTGGTACACTAGTTTCTCAAACAAGTGGTTAAAGGTTCACAAGTGGGTGTCTGTCGCTTCGGCAACCGACACCATATAAGCCAAAAATGCCCGTACTAGTGAACTTCTTTCTCACTCTCTCTCTTTCTCAATGGATGTTATTTTCAAGGTTTGCATGTCACCATTGAACATCGTAAAGAAGTAACGTTTATTACCTGCAAATGGAATTGTTACACACTTGTGTCACAAGGAAAATGTCAGAAACAACAAAGACGCAGGCTATCGGATCATCCATGATAGAGGATTCAAGGAAACCGCCACAGAAACGAAGGAGGTCACCACGTGATCGTTCCCAACAGGAGGCGAACATGCACATTCACAGGGTGATTGGAGCTGAGAAATTGGCGATTGAAGAGAGCAGTGGAACTGGACATGAGCGAAGTGTGGTCAGTATGATAGAGAGACAGAATGCCACCCTCACAACGCGCGAGGGAGACGCGAAGTCCTTGCAAAATGTGCCTCCACCGTGGTCGAGGGAAAGGTTGAAGAGGAGGTGGGAAAACCTGGGTAAGCTCCTTTGGTTTAATGAGATGTACTCACTATTGACGACAGGATATATCCACTCGCTGCATATGACAATGGAAGGCCCGTTGAAGCAAAGCGATAAAGGCGAAGATGATGACGACTCTTCTGATAGCTCGTGGATTATCGCAGAGGTGAATGAGGACGGTTTGTTTCCGTTCACATGGAAAACAAGAACACACAAAGCAACAGTCGTGGAAGCGGACATTCTGCGTTTGGGAGACCGGAAGTGGTTGAATGACATAATAATGAATATGTATCTGTAGTCTGTATTTGAACAACACTTTGAAAATAATGATAGTGCACCTGTGTACGTGTGCACAAGTTTCTGGCATGCAGTTATCATCACACATCAAAAAATTGATGTGGCGAAAAAAGGGTAGGAGACGCATATAAAGAATCATTCGAAAAAATTGAGTGGACTCTGTGACGAACTGCGAAGAAATCCAGTGGTGCTTATTCCTGTGAACCACGAGGAGTATTGGATGCTTCTCGTGCTGTTGAAAGTGGGGGATTTTTTTGTTGACAGTAGACCACCAGTTGCCATACTTGTGGACTCATATCGAGGAGAGAAAGGTCAACAATGGAAGGCATTGCGGACATTTCTCTGGCAGGAGTACCTCTGTCACCATTATAATGGAGATGATTTGACTCAAGAGAAGGTGGACACATCATGGAACACCTGCAAAGATATGTTTGCTCGTTGACTTCTTCATGCAAAATGCTCGCAACAAAACAACAAAGAGGATTGTGGTGTTTACGTGTGTTGCGTATCAGTAATGTTGATTGACAAGTTGGCGAAAGAGAAGGCATATCAGAACGCCTCTTCCACGGACGTGCTCCGAACTGTGGAGAACGTTATAGTGCACGAGAAAACTGTTCAACAATTTCGGCAATCAATGATTCACAGCATCGCAAGAGTTGCAGCCGAAGTGAAGGGGTACAACATACTCGCCTCAAATAGGATAGTAGAAATATTTAGAGGGCTCATCCAGAAAGACAACGATGAAGTGCATTCATAAAGTGTGTGTGTGTGACATACGAGTGTGTGAGAGAATATGTATATATTAAATATATATGTATGTATATATATATATATATATATATATATATTGGTATATATATGTATATAATATATATATACACATAATATCTATATATATGTGTATGTATATATGTACACATATAGAGTTTTTCATCTGGTGTGGGTGAGTGATAGTCTACTTTGATTTTGGTTAAGGTAGATTATCATTTACAGTGTAATCAGTGAGAGGATTCTGCAGACTGTTGAGGGTTCAGCCTCCTGATGAGTCGGTGAAACTCCGACGAAACAGTTTGTCACAACCCCTCATTTGTTGTCCTCTTCTCTCTCTCTGCCTACGTTTTACTGGGCAGTTTTATTTGTGACAATATATATACATATATATATGTCTATACTACCCCTTAAGCAGCATTGGCCGCGGGGGGAGGTCGATGGTCCGCTGCGCACCAGATTTGGGGTCGAAGTTTTGAGGAGGGCCGGCGGATAAAGGCGATTGAAGGTGGGGGAGTGTGCAGAGGGGCGCGCGTACCAAAATGTTCACAGCGCGCCATTAAACGAGTAAGCGCGCCCACGAGGCCGGGCAGCGGCGGGCGTAGATGTGAGGGAATATCTTAAAGTCGCTGCTGTCGATAAGCGACCGACCCTTTTTTTTTTAGCATTTTCGTTTTCGGTCTATTGTTTCTTACTTTTTCGTTTTTGCTTTTCTTTTTGTTTCGTGGTCGGCGTCCACTTATTTTTTTTTCTTTCCCGATTTTTGTTTTTTCTTTTCTTTTTGTTTTCCGGTGGGCGTGTCGTTTTGTCGTTTTTGGTGGGCATGTGTTTTGGCCTTGGGCGGGAAAATGGAAAAAAGAAAGGGCCCGCCCACACACTCACACCCCCCCCCCCACCCACCCACACTCGCCCGCCCGCCCACCAACCCACCCACCCACCTATATATATATATATATTATTAAGTATTTGAAGTTCGTTCACAGTGGTTGCGTTCGAGTTTGAACCCACCCACAGATTTTGAAATACCAAATTGCCCGCCTGAGCTAACCGCTCAGGCGGAGTGGGTCCCTGTTTGTTTTGAGGGACTACTGTCTTTTAAAGTGGATCCAACGTCAGGCTGCTGGCACGTCAGGATGTGCCTGTGTGTTCGAACCCTAACGTCGCACAGTGTGACCCCCGCCGGCCTGAAATGGACTTTCTTGGCCTTACCGACCGGGTTCTTAGGGGGGGCGGCGACCGGCAGGCGCAGGCGGGTCCAGGCCAAACATTTTCAAGCCCGAACTTTGACGATTTTTCACGCTCAGAAAAATTGGCAAAAAAATCTGAAAATTTGATATCAGGTAGATTAGGTCGTGATCTTACCAGGAAAAATATCAGAAAAATGGAAAAAAAAAAATTAACAGTGAAGTAAATGCCGCGCTGTTTCGTCACATTTTCACGTGAGGGTCTATAGATTTGGTCGTGATCTTTACAATCAGAAGGATGACCCAACAACTTTAAAAATTTGAGGGTGTATAGATTTGGTCGTGATCTTTACAAGAAAGATATTTAAAGTTTAAAACAAATCATTTCAACCGCGAAATAAATCGCGGGGGTAATTCAATGCATTTTCGAATTTTGCCACTCTGCCAGTTCCCCCCACTGTACTACCGGTAGCCCTCATGGACCTGTGGTCGCAGCTGGGGTCCAGGTACATGTACAAATCAAGTTGTCGTGCGGGGTCTAGGTACATGTACAGATCAAGTTGTCGTGCGGGGTCTAGGTACATGTACAGATCAAGTTGTTGTGCGGGGTCTCTCTCTCTCTCTCTCTCACACACACACACACACATACACATACATAAAAA
>BFEA01000201.1:1748158-1770531 GCA_003427395.1 Chara braunii | reverse complement strand
AAAAAAAAAAAAAAGGGCAACGGCTCGTGGGTCACAACCCACGTTTCCAATAGGCAAAAAACACAACTGTGGGCAGGTCCATCCCCGCCGCAGTGCGAAAAGGCAAAAATAACATCAGCCGCCTTTTCAGACATCAGGCCTGATTGAAACAGGCAATTTTGTCATTTTCGGCAGTTTTTTTTTTTTTTTTTTCACGTTGAATCACGCATGACCTAGACATCTCGGCCGTGACCCCCCCCGGCCGAAGTCTAGACATTTTGGCCATGGCCCAGCCAGGCCGTGGCCTAGACATCTCGGTCACGGGCCAGCCTAACTGTAGCTAGACATCTTGGTCGAAGCCTCAAGCCTTAGGAAAAAAAAGAAAAGCAGGCTAACGCCGCGACTGTAGGATTGTCAGATCGTGCAACCGAAAATGGCTGCACCGAAATGAGCACGGCCCGAGCACAAAGATGACAGGCATAAATCGACAAAGGTTCTTAAAAAGGAGATTAAAAAGGGGGAAAAAAAAAAGTGGTGCCACGTTGTCGAGCGCATCGGTGCGGCGCCGCACGTGGCAGCGCGGGACCCTCTCGACCGCGTCACGCAGGAGTTGGACCTACCTCGTCGCGAACACACAAATGAAGCTTCCTTAGGCCGCTCCGGCCGAGTGCGCCAGCCATACCTCTCGCGAGCCCCTACGACAGGATAGGGCCTGCGCGATGCACATCTTACCTCCACCTTACGGGAGCTGTCACCTCCCTTCGGTGGGCGTATCCCCGCCGAGCTACCAGTCCACAGTACGAAAGCTACTCGGTTGCAATCGCAGAGGTGGACCAGCCGAGGGCGTTTCTCGTTCGCTGTAGCATAGGGGGTACGTGCGGTAATACGCCTATCGGACCCTCACGCGGACCGACATCTTGGGGGGCTGAAGTCCCAAGCGTGGCTCGACGTCGATCGACTAGGACGCATCTCACACACCACGTGCACACCACTCCACGAACACAAGAACAAAACATATGTGCACGCACACATGGCACAATCGACACAACACAAACAACACGACAACGCTCCTAGTCCCTCGGTAGCCAACCCATAACTTTCCAATGCGGAAATCGGATAGGCGTCGCGCGCGAGACTTAGTATAAAACCGCGCGGACGCAGGGCTAACCCATATCGACTCACAATGCAAACGTACGCAAGCAGTCGCAATGATGGCGTACTATGTCGTGCCCATAATCGTGCGGCCCTCGTTAATTTTGAGGGTCGCATTCGACCCTCAGCTGTCGGCTGACACACGCTTTGAGGGTTAATCTCTCGACGATGGACAACCGTCGTGCGCGGTTGGAGACCACACCCTCTTCTGCACCCTGTGCAGAGGGGTTGAGTAGACAGCTTTAAGCTGTCGTGGCGGTCGAACATTAAGGGGTTTGATTTTGACGACTGCCACGGACTATAACGTCCAACTATGAAAACGCAAAAAGGAGACTCACTCCAACCCCCATTAGCTGATGACCCTAAAAAATGGAAAGGGGGCGGATAAGCCCAAACGACGTGCGCGCGGAGGAGGTCCGGTATCCTACCCTTAGGCTACCCGACGTCCGGGATAATGAGGCCCATACACGGATTCCTAAAGGCTGACCGGGGCTAGTCCCCGCCCACGTGCCGCTTCACGTTACCAAGACCCCAAGTTTACTGGCCGTGTCGCGCTCGTGAGCCCGCCGCCCGACCCATAACTCTTTTAGTGCGGGATGCGACGAGTGTCGCGCGCGAACTTTGTATAAGATCGCGAGGGCGCTGGACTGGACTTACACATACTGTCTCGCTATGCAGTTTTACGCGAGTAATCGTGATGAGGACGCATTGTGTAGTGCCCACACCCAAATGGCCTACTCTGAGCTAAGGGGGTCCCTCTCGACGCTCAGCCGTTGGCTGAAGCGCGAGCCAATGGGGGTAACCCTTTAGCACGTGCAAAACCGGCCTGAGGGCCTTTCCGTCTTTTGCACCCTGAGGTGTCCCAACGGGTGCGGGGCAAGACGACCCCTAGGGCAGGAGGGAGTTTGGAGCAGTGGTGAGTTGTCAGGCGCATCACCAGCAACACGCTGACCCTTCCTCCCGGAACTTTATCGTTCCACCAAGATGAATTGCAATGAGGAAAAGAAAACAAGAACTGGCGAGGGATACCCCCCCCCTTTCTATTCACCCCAGCCTTCGACTGACCCTTAGTACGCGGGCACTTCAGGCCACGCTAGCTCCACACATAGGTACACATGCACTGGCACATATATCTATATCTATATCTATCTATCTATCTATATATATATATATATATATATGCACAAGGGGGATAATTATGTGACGATCACTTCTCACAGTCATACTGGGTCTCCTCCTAGCCATACATATATATGCGACCGCAGGACAGCCCAACCAAAACCCCAAGTCTTTGAACGTACCTGTAGTCACATAAAAAATCAAACAAGAATCCACCCACTACGCGGAGTCAACCCCAACCAGTTCCTATACTCACACCCCTCGCTTTAGCCATGCAAACCCCAACCTCCAGCCAACCAACCTCAGTTAAATACTCAATACCTTTGTTAAATGACCATTCGATAAAAGTCCGGGTGAAACCCTTAACAAACAAAAAGATCACCAGGGCTAAAGCCTTTTAGGTTGAGTATGAGGAGCGAGTAAGAATTGAGTCGTGGGCCGACGAATCGGCAACCGACCTGTTATCAGTGATAACAGAAGGTGATCCTCGTAGGATTAAGCTGAATCTAGTCAAAATCCTGAATCAACAAGATCCAGAGGACTTGTAATACAAAACAGGTCAATACCCACGGCTAAATCTATAAGTTCATGAAGAATAATCCCCATATCACGATCCCACTAAAAACATCCAAATAACTAAGCCTAAGTCTACCCTCAAACAGTGCCCAAAGCAAAGGTAGACTAATGACAGAATCTCCCTCATTCAGGATGGATCGCCAGAATCGCCACCTGTCAAAATATAATCTATCTCCTCTAAATATGAAAATTTCGGCTGCGCTTCCCATAGGAAAAGTGCCTTTTCAGAATTTATATGAGCCCGAATATGAAACAAAAAAATAGTCTTTGACTTTTCAAAGTCCAATTTTGTCTAACTCCCTGAATTAGCAAAAATTTGGGCAGCACTCCCTTTAAAAAAGGAGACTTTCCAGATTTTTACTTAAGTCATATCGAATCTTTAGACAAGTTGAACTTTGACAAGTCAGAAATTTGACTAACTCCTTGGATTTGCAGAAATTTCGGCAGCGCTTCCCGTCGCCCGTCGGGAAAGTAGCTTACCAAGATTTATACAAAGCCAAGTATAACAAAAGATCTTAGAAAATGCGAGAATCGATCTAAGTAAAAAAAACTTAGTCCAGAAAATGCAGGAATTGACCTAACTCCTATCGCTCTAGCACAAGGCGAGTCCCTAAAGCAACTACCTGTTAACCTAACACTCAAACCAAGTAGTAGCCTCACTCAGCCTCATGCAATGCCAAACCACAAGGGTACGTACTCACGCCACCCCAAGTCAAACTCTGCAAACAATAGTTCGTAATCTCTTGATTCTTTATTCCCTTATACCCAACTTACATAGGGCATAAAGTCAAGCCGTCCAATCTTATGGAACTTGCCTGACTCAGCCACTGAGTATACATGAACAGGTTGCACAACTACTTCTCTCTTCCTTTTCGGCATACGACTAGGCCGTTCATCTTAGAACAAGGCTCAACTGCCCCAAACTGTTTAATATCCAAATTATATATACCTCTCCGAGCTTGGTGTTCAAAAGCTGGACGTAGGACTGAGCCGTTCATCTTAGAAACAAGGCCCAGTCTGCCCAAGGTTACCTTCATTTATACTCCTAGTTATACTCTCTTCATTTCATGATAAGCTATAGCCAGACCGTCTAATCTTATGGAACTCATGCCTGGCTAGCCTGTTCATAGATAGGATAGTATAAAATATAGCCAAAATTTAACCTTTTGGGTTCCAACATGTGCGAGGCATTGGGCTAGACCGTCCAATCCTATGGAACATATCTGCTCCTCTGCCACGTTCGTTGCTCTCTGATCCACTGTGTGCGGTATGAGTCCAAGGCCGTCCAATCTTATGGACATGCCTTGCCCTCAACAAGAATTAATCCCTCAGAATGAAACAAGAGGGGGGCTGAGCCGTTCAATCTTATGGACTTGCTCAGACCTCCTCGATCAGAAACAAAAGAAACAGAACAAACCCCAATCAAACAGGGCAACCAAACCCTCCAATCTTATGGTACAGGTTTGGCCCCTGAAAAGTCAGTCACAGTCAAACCCTCACATTCCAGAGCAATCAGACCGTCCAATCTTACGAAGCTGGTCTGACTCTCCATGCAATTCGAAAATAAAACACAGTGGTCAGGCCGTCCAATCTTATGGAACAGGTCTGACCCCATGGGACCCATTCACACTCAAGCAAAACCACCTCTCACACACCCTTCCCCCAGATGCAACCCCTTGTGTTCACAATCTGCCTTCAGGCAATCAACAAAAAACTGAAACTGAGATTTCGCACACATTCCTTTACTTAATCCGAGTGGTGTCCTGCCAGTCAAACTAAAGTCAAAATAGGGGTGCATGCAACATACTCAGTCAAACATAGCAAGGGGTACAGATAGGGGTTATACCAAGGTATACAGAGAGAAAGCAAACGGTTACCTTTCAATTCCCTGCCTCCAGAGCCTCGCCTAGGCTCCGGCAGGGCTCCCACAATCGGTGGGGCGAACCTCCCACAGAGGCCTTGGCGCGGATTACGGGTTGCAATCCCGCCTGCCACCTTCCTCTTAGCACCAACATACTAGACTTAGAGAAAGAAGGGCAGAAGTAGAAAGGTTCAGTCTCTCAGATACAAGGAGGGTGCTCTCAGACTCGCAGGAGAGGGCCTTGATTCCTTGATACGCCTGAGGGCCCTGCAATGGTGGCCAAACATGTCGGTTAACTTGGTCAGCAGGGGCCAACCGTCGATTGTTGACTTCCTGGCAACTCCCTGGTGAGTCCCCAAATCGCGACAACGAACCCCCCTCCACACCTACTCCCCCACACTGCGGGGGCAACCTTCTTTGCAGCCTAGCTGCCCCTCCTTAGCCCAGCTGCCGCTGCTTGGCAGGTTATAATCAGCCGGCCACAGCCTGCGGTAGTATGCAGAGGTACGCGGTAGCCACTTGCAGGCAGCAACAGTATGCGATCTCCAGCCGGTGACCCCAGCTCGTGTGCACAGTCAATAGCAGCCGTGGCCTTCCGGGTACCGCAACCAAAAACGACGGTCATGCCCAGTCAAATACTTCAGCAACAGTTCGAGGCTAGGCTTGACCGCTGCAGATCTCCATACAGCGCATGGGCACCTACAACGACTAGGTAGGTAAGGCCTCGACTCTGCGACTGTCCCCCGCTTTGGACCCCGCCTCTGTCGGTCGGTCTGCGGCTCAACTCCATGTAAGTGCCCGTCTCCTGCCAAGTACGTGAAGAAGGGAATGAACCTTCTGCAAAAACCTGGGCAGACCCACCCTCCCCGTCGTGCTCGCTGCTTCCTTCGGCGGTGGCTACTTTCGCTGGCCCGCCGAGCAGTGCACCTTGCTAACAGGTGAGCTTCGAACCCATGCGGTTGCTTCACACCACTCCTGCCAAAGGACCCAACAACACCTGATACTATGTCTCCCCAACTCAACGTGCATAGTAGCCAAACCCAGTGACAGTGGACATGGGCATGGGAAAACACAGTCAATGCAAGAAGGGGGTACGATGGATACACAACCAGCCACCAATCCGCAGTCCTGCACAGTTCCGCAGAGTGCACCCGCTGATCGGCCAGTCAACAGCCCGTCATCATAACTCAACGTTCAATCCACCATGCACAGTCTATTCGTTCCTTCTTGCTGCAGACAGCCGTACCACGCCAGGTCCGCGCTCCTCCCCTTCTCACATGCGAGCGCACCTAGCTAAGATACCGGGCAAATTCCCACATTGTCAGTTCAGCCATGCCTACGGAGAGAGATAGTGGGAGGCTACTTCCCTCGTCGGGTTCTACTATACATCACTAACAGGTAAGTCCCCTACCCCACACTCACCTCTCGTTACTCCTGTCAGTGAACTAAGCAAAAATCGAATGAATCTTCTGCTAGAACACGAAAATATACATGTCACTTCAAGGGAAACGAAATCCCCCCCCCACGTTCGGGCCCCATGCTTCGCATCACCAAACCTACCCCTCCACCTTCCAATCCGCCTTCACCACTCATTTCGCCTAGCTCCAGAACCCCCGGTTAGCATTTTACTCCGCTGGATTCCATTGCGGATCGAGCGTCATCCTCGTATTCCTACTCTCACCATACCTCCCCAAACGACATCACCGCGCACCTGCTTTTACTCTGAACTCCTATTATACTAACCTTCAACTAAATCCGACTCCAGATCCTAGCTCGCCCACCTCGAAAACCCCCAATTTGAGTCTTCGTTCGTTTGTTTTCATCAACAAACGAACGATATCAGTATTTCCTCCTCCCGTTCTTTTCCACATCGGCCATAGCTCGGCGCGCCCCTGTTGCTACTAACCTCCCACCGTACCAACTAATCGGCCAAACCGACTTCATACTCGGATTCACACGACCGAAAAAACCCTGTCTAGTATCTACTCTCGCCCGATTTCGCTAAGAAACGGGCGAGCAACAACCTTCCCACCTCGTCATAGCTCGTCGCCCTTTCCAGCTTCCGTCTGTATGCACCTGGCGAGTTTTAATGCCCAGGTCCATTTGCTCCTACTAGATGCTCAGCGCCCGTCACTGCGTCTACCTGTCCACCCTGCTGCTGCGCATCGCTTACCGCTCGGCCCCACCGTCTGTCTTTCACCATCTGCGCCTTATCTCCTGGCCCCCTCGCCACTCGTAGCTCCTCCCGTCACTACTCCCTCTCACCCGCACGTATCCAACACACCTCCACGACCGGGTTCGCTCACCCCTCTCCTCTTCTCTACACTCTGCGGCTTGCCCGTCGGCTCCACCTCACCTCCCTGTTGCCGACAACAGCTCCCCGATATCGCGCGGCCCTGCAACGCCCGATTCCCCAAAAAAAAAAATCCTTCAACTGTCGGGCTGTTCTTACTTAAACGGCCCGCCCGTCCACCTGGCCATACTACTCTCCCCTACGTCCCCAGATGTCCCCCCCCCCCCCGCCAAACGTCCCAACGGGTTCGGCCGAGGCGGTGCCCCGTAGCGGCGCCAAAAGCCGCCCGACCTCTTCGACTTCGGCCTACCGGTGGGTGAGGACACGCACCTTTCCCCGTCTGCGTCCGGGTTCATCCCCGGGCCTCCCCACACTGCCCCTGCTCCAGGCCCTGCCGGCCTCCCCCGTATGACCCCAGCCTTAACGACTGCCCCGACGAACCCTGACTTCGCGACAATGCCGGGGCTATTCGGCTGGTGCCTTGACGGTTCGGGAGCCTCGTACCCACTGGCCAGACCCTCGGCCCCGAGCCGCCGCCTCGATACCACGCCCCCTAAGCCAAACGGGGCCTACGGATAATAAAAAAAAAAAAACAGTAACACATATCTATACATGCGTTCCTAACAAGGGCGGGAACCGCCGACACACCACCAACCCGCGGATCGGGCCCGTCGTCGCATCTACCAACAAAACCAAGGAGGGATAGCCCCGTCGGGCCCTAAACCCCCTCAACTCTCCTTGACGCTCCGCCGTTGCTGCGCCGACGCTCCACCGACCCTCGATCCCGGCACCTCCGCCGCAATAGTCTAATACCGTAACCAATAGGGCTAAGCCCAAGCCTGATACAGTGAAGCGATGCCGCGTCGTGCCTAGGCCTAGGAAGAACAGCCTAGGCCCTCCTTTCCCACCTGCAAACGGCTCGCCAACACTAGGTACCCGCACCAGCCTACTTGGACCGCGCCGTCACCACCCCGTGTGCCTAGCGGCATGCCAGTCCCACCGTCGGCCACGCACACCACCTAAGAACGACTTTCATCCCCTAAACAAAAACCGCAGCACGACCCAGGTCGGTCGACTAGACCGGCCGCTCCCTCAACCAGAAAAATCACACGCGCGCCTTTAAACTGCGCGCCCACATACCCTCTAACTTAGTCAGGACGAGCCCTGGACTCCATCGCACCTCGCCCGGCTTATGCCGACCAAACCCATTTTTCTGTCATTTAAAAAAAACGGGGCGGATACCCTTATAAGGGTATTCGCGCCGACAACCTACCAGACTATATTAAGCGACGTCCCCGTCGCTACGCCAAATCAGAAGGCTACAAACTTATTCACATTCCAAATGCTGACGAGAGCGGAACCAATTTCGATTAGCCGACAGACTCTGGGTCGAGGCCTCCAACACTCCATGCCGACATAACTATATGCTGCCAGGGTTTCAACCTGGGTTTCCGTTGTCCTGACACCAGGACGCAAGTGTATTACGCATCAATACTACAACATAAGTTCCAAAGGCCACCTCAAACCGTCCTTTCCCTTTCGTCCTAGATAAACGCCGGCTTCTCGTTGGATGTCCCAGTTAGACTCTCTCTTACAAGCAGAGTCATACGGGGACGCGGGCCTTAGACGGGACCTCAGAAGGCACTCTCGCCTCCCTCGCGAAAATCCTCACAATCAAACATATATATATATATATATATATATATATATATATATATATATATATATATATATATATATACGTAAACCACCTCTCAACTCTTTTTGGAGTCTAGTACAGAAATGCTAGGTCTCCATCCCGGCCCACCATAGTCTGGTTGATTGAGCCAGATCTACGACCTACCGCATTGTTATCTTAGCGGCAGTCCCTTCGTTGGTTATGCAACGATAGGTTTTCTCTTGATAGGCATTCAATCAGGGCGCCCAAACGACTCGACCGTATCCCTTGCCATCCCACCGGAGTAATTTCCCCGAGGCGTGCATAACCCGTTAATCTCTTACCCCGTTGGTAGACGTGGGCCCGCAGCCAGGTTGTGCTGATTTGCAGCCATCCGATAGGGGTTGCGCCCTAGAGGTGCTAACCTTTACCGTTTAGCTTGGTATTCCTCAGTATGCCTTAGGGTTAGCACAGGTGTCTAGACGGTGCGTCGCAGAACAGACCACAGGCCCACTGCGGGACTACGCAGGGGTCTGTCTCACTTTAAAGGCGTTCACCAACTCCCTATGGGATACATAGGAAGCGTGACCTCCTTTTCACAATCACAAACAGATTCACTGCTAGGCTCACACCAGGCCGTGGCCTACTTGACTTGATAATCGGCAGCAGACCACATATCCCATGACATTTTTATGCACCGACTTGCGACCTTCTCGGTTCCACCAATGGTTCCAACTTGTAACCATGGTTCCTCTCGTCAGCCTTTATCACTCAAACATTGCTTACCATGTCATTAAATCCATTACCCACTTTTCACATGAAGGGGGCCTCTCTTAATAGGTCTCCCAGTCATCCCTCTTTTCTCATAGGATGGACTATCACGCGACCTCGGTTATATAACCGTCAATAACCAGCATTCCCACCTTCCATAATCTAAAAGGGGCCTCCACCATAGAGCAACTCACTGAGGGTCTGCTTAAGGGTCCTCTTTGTTAACTTAAATGCAAAACAACTCGAACTGGGGGACCAACTTATGGGTCCCTTTTACAACTTAGCCATAAACATCCGGCATAGTAAGCATTCGAGTCTTATAGGCTCGCAAGACCCCTTAGGGTCCTCACACATCTGTCACCACACAGCCGCTCTGCCTCCTCTTATACTCGGTCATTTCACCCGCCCATGGGCAGGCCGCACGAGTATACCGAAGAGTAGACGACAATCACAATCACATAATACATACACATGAGATGTATCCCACACATCTCTCACACAAACCCATCATACATTGGGATAAGAGGCACATGTGTGAGAGTGATTGTGATCGTCCAAAGAGTAGATCCCACAAAGTCTGAAAACAAAGTATGCTCGAGAGCAAAATATCTCCCTCAAGTCTCAATACAACACTCAACCCAAACCCTCAACACACAACTCGTAGGACGTATTTGGGAACAAAATGCCTGCCCGGAAAACACTCAAATACTCACTCCACTGTCTCACTCCTCAGGATAAACTTATGTCCCAAGTGTCACGGACTCTTAGAACCTACTCAAAAAATACAGGTAAGAGTATCTAAATCACACAACTGAAAATGCAAGTCACGTATGTCGTAGAGATCATACAACTAAGTCTCATCCCCTAGACCGTATCACACATAAAGCTCAAGCCGATTACACACCGCCACCTATGTATATACAACTAGACGGGACTCACCTGGCTAACTCAGAGTATGTACACCCCTATCACGGCCTCTGCGTATAGAGGAGCTCTAATCCTACTATCATATAGACGGACCAGTTCCTACTCACTCATAGCCTCCTGGTTCTGTCTATATAACTGTGCCCTACCCCCATCTGGAGCCCGCTCTACCACTCGCCCCTGCCTGTCGTACATTCTCCCACCACCCTCTGTTACTCTCCCAGCTGCCTTGTCCTTAAGGAACTTCGGGCATTCAAGAGCTCTATGTACGCCGTCCTTGCAGAAGAAGCACTGATCGTCTGATCTCCCTCGACACCTCCTCTTCTTCTTCTGGGACCCAGGCAATGGCGGCATCTCGCTAGTTTCCCTGCTCATCTCATGGCTCTGGGGCATATTCCATGACTCTGCCGGCCCCGCCTCCATCATCTAGGTACTCGGCCCTGCTGGCTCCTCACCTCCCTCGGGTCGGTACACTGGAGTGTCCAATCTCTGTGGCCTACCCTCGCGGACTCCTCCCCTCGCAGTCGCCCCCTCGCCCCTATGCAGGTCGGAAGGCTGGGGAGTCCCGACAGTCGCTGACTCGCTCATAACTTCCTGCTGCTGCTCTTAGATGTGCTCTCCTGAGTCAGCTCCAGTAGCCCAAGAGCCTAACTGCGTCCTCAGCTCCCCTATCTCTGGCACACGCTCAGGGGTCTTCTGTCTCTGAGGCTCTCCTGACGGCATGTCCAACTCCATAGCTGCCACTAACTCATCCAGTCGAGACGCCTCTCCCCCCCATTGCCTCCGGCTCAGTGGATGCTGTTACTCCCGTAAGGGCACCCTCCTGCACCTCCAAAAGGATCGTAGGGGACTCCTCTGTGGGGCCCCCTTCCTCCACTGGAGGTTGGGGTCCCTGCGCCGGCTCGCCCTCAGAGATCTCAATCATCATAGGGGTGGCCTGTTGCGAGGCCAACTCCGTGGGCGTCCTGAAGCTAAACCTCCCCTCCTCGGCCTCCTGCCGTGCTGCCGCCTCTATTGGGCCCAGGAATACCTTCTCCATACCTCCTTGGTGAGGTGGCTCTGCCGTCCCTTCCCGGCCAAAGAGCCCCTGTACCTCCTTCCCCTGGATACCATACCGGCTCTGCTCCGTCCAGTTGACCACCTTAGTGGCCGAGAGCCTCTCCACCATCGCCGCCATGTCCTGGAGCCTCTTCTTCTATTCCGCTTCCTTAACTTCCATACGGGACCTCCATGCTTGATTCTTTGCCCTCTCTCCTGCCAGTTGGGTGGATAACTGTCCCACCTCTAACCTCGAGGCCGCCAACTCATCGCTGAGCATGGAGTACCGTTGGAAGGGCGAGACCGCCACCTCACTTATCCTCCTATCTGCAAGCTCAATCTCCATCCTGAT
Organism: Chara braunii; assembly: GCA_003427395.1. Classification (NCBI taxonomy): domain Eukaryota; kingdom Viridiplantae; phylum Streptophyta; class Charophyceae; order Charales; family Characeae; genus Chara; species Chara braunii. The sequence continues at coordinate 1,758,809 of BFEA01000201.1, read as the reverse complement.
GGCTGAAAATCCCAAGTCCTCTGTCTCTCGTGCCTCGTCCAATCTTGCACTCCCCTGTCCTACCTCTCGCGACCTCAGGCGAGCCGCATCCCTCTCGCTCTCATAGCTGGCCCAAGCCTCGCTAATCCTCTGCTCGCTCGTCGGAGGGTCAATTGGCGGCCTTGGCGCTTCTCCTGCGGCCTCCATCCTAAGCTTTTTCTGGTATAGCTCTTCGAGGCGTACCTGCACCCTCGAGCGCTTCTCTTCTTTCGTCTCTCCCGGTGGCTTCCCTGTCCTCGCCTCGTGACCCTCTCGCAGTGGATCTCTCTCACTTGTCTCCTCCTCTGCGGGTGGCGGCCCTGGCGGAGGCTCCCCGGTTGTCGGCACCTCCACATCCATGCGTGCACCTGTATACTCAGTTAGTTGTGACGCCACAGTAGTAGGTGTCTTCGCCCTCTCGCCCCCCTCTGGCTCCGCCTGCGTCGGGGGTGGCGTAGTAGCTTCCGGTGGGGGCCCCAACATCTCCTCGCTGTCCAGCTCATAACCCCGTCAGTCTGCGGCTCCTCGGCTTCGCGAGACCCGCCTCAGGCCCTGGCTCAGGTGGCTCCTCCTCTGGCTCATCCCCTACTAGCTCATACCGTGCCGGTCCACTCTGGTCCGCTCCCAGCTGTGACGCCCCCCACTGGGACGCATCGAGATGAGCCTCCAACTTGTCGAGCGGCGTCCTCAACGGCACCGCCTCTCCCCCCTCTGGTAACGTCGGCGACGGGTCTCGTAGATCACTGCCCGTGATTCGGCGAAACTCTACCTACTCGAGTCCATAGGTAGGGGGTAGCTTCGCCGCCTGAGCTGGCCCCGCGGCCTGAATTGGCTCCACCGCCTGGGCGGCCTTTGCTGGCCCCTCTCGCTACGCCAAGGCCTTTCGGCCCCCTCTGGTCGCAGTGGTCCCTCTCGCCTCTAGGCCCCGTGGCCTCTTACTCCTTCGTCGTCTCTCCACCCTGGGCTCTGGTCTCTCGAGCTCCAGTCGTCGAAGTGCCCGTCTCAACTAGGCCTGGCAGTCCTCCCAGTCGTGTGCCCTGTCCCGGATCTGCCTCGCCAACGACCTCTCCGCCCTCCGCGTCCAGAGGGGCAGCATCTGCATCCACTCCTCCTGCCCAGTCCCCTGGTCGCGCATATACTGCTCATAGGCCGGGATGAACTCCTCCGCATTGCCTTCCTCCAATCGAATAGGCAATCCATCCGGTCCCATCGGCGAAGCCCTCAGCATCTGCATCCTCGCCTCCACATCCTGCCATGTCAACGCCTCCTCTCGAATGTGCGCAATAGGCTCCTCAAAGCGCCCAACTCCCCTCAGGTGCCGTATCCTTTCCAAGGTAGACCAGCCCTCCCGTGTCGCATGTGCCTGGTAGGAGTCCAGAAAAAGCTCTATGTTACCGTCGTCGAAGATAGGCGTAGACTCCATCCCAACCGGTCTGCGCGAGTCATCCCCTCCTGATGCTCCCTGAGGCCTCTGTCGTGGCCGCGCGCCCCTCCCGCCCCTCTGCATGGCTGTCTCCGAAAAGTCAGACCTGCACAACAGGCGAGAGAGAGCAAGCAGGCACATAACAAGGTTAGCCCTCGGCTCATCAAGTTTTTATGACAATACACACGCCTTTTCTTACTCCCTCACCTGTCCTGACCATAACATGCGATACCTCAAGGACCAGTCTACTCTGAGAAAGGTAGATTTTTTTACCTATTCCCTGGCCACGAATTTCTTCAGCCTGGTCCCTGATACCCAATCCTGCCAGCCTGTCCCATCCAGCTCCTCGATCTGATAGGCCCCAAATTCACTGCACCGCAATATTCTATAGGGGCCCAACCATCTCTTGTCAAGCTTCCTCGACCATTGCTTTTCCAAAGAGGAGTCGTATAATAATACGACATCCCCTACTGCCAATGGCTCCTTTCTTACTCGTGCCATCTGGTCCCACCTCATCTTATCTTCCATGCGACTCCTTTCCACCTGACCAGCGGCCTCTCGCAATCTTTCTTCGGCCGCCCCCACTTGCCGCGCCCGAATATCGAGCAGTTCTTCGAAAGACAGGTTCACCTCCAAGTCCTGGCGCCTCTACGTCTTCATAAAGCTTTCTATGGGAAAGGTGGCATGCCTTCCGTACCATAGCGTGGCTGACGCGTACTTGGTAGTCCTCTTTACAGTAACATTCTCCACGAAGAGAGCTGCCCGTAGGAACTTCGGCCATTGACCAGGTTTGCCCTCTGTCCACTTAGCCAGGAGATTCGTGATGGTACTGTGGCCCCTCTCCACAGGAGCGTTCGCTTGAGGGTGCGCGGCCATAGTATAGTTGGCCACTACGCCATACCCTGCAAGCAACGTCCTCACCTCATTGCAGGTAAACTTTGATCCTCGATCCATCACGAACTCCCTGACAAAAGGGTATCGCAGGTAATACTCCTCGATGCAGTTCGCCAAAACCGAGCCAGTCTTCGTCCGGATAGCTCGTCCGTCCACAAACCCAGTAAGGTTATCCCGTGCATGGAAGATGTAGTTACACCCATTCTTCCCTGCTGGCATGAATAACAGGTCTAGGTGTACGACCGCACCCACTTCCTTCTCCAATCTTGGGTGTAGGGGCTCTCCAGGCCTTTGCGCCGACCTCTCCTGACAGGGTACACAGGACTGGCAGTGCTTGAAAACCATAGTCAACATCCCATCCCAGTGGTACAGCTCGCTTATCTTAGCGCATGTGGCACCTATCCCCCTGTGCCCCCCTGCTATACCATCATGTAGGGCCGCTATGATATCAATCTGCCGGTTCCTCCCGCATACAATCCTCTTAAGGTTCCCGACCTGCCGCTTTATGAACAGATGGCCATCTCTTACCACGTAGAGGTGCCTCATCTTCTGTGCTTTGGCACTTCCATCTCTATCCCTCATCTCACATGATAGGAGCAACCCCAATTCCCGGTAGATCCCATCATACTCCTCCGCCCGAAATGCCTCCTTGATTTCTCCTTCCTCGAATTCGTCGTCTCGACTTTCAGGAACTAGAATCTCATTCTCTTCGTGACTGAACGAGTCCTTCCGGTCGAAGTCTCCCTGCAGGAGCGTATTGGTGAGCAGGTACATCCCTCCCATTAGCTGCTCATGCTCCTCTACCTGAGTGGGGCCTTCCTCTATTGTCCTCACTTCCTCCACCAGACTGTCCGTACCTGCCAACGCCAACTTCATCATCCAACCAACATCCGTACTTCCCCACGGATCCTCCTCCTGAAAGGGCTTGAGGGCTAACTCTTCCTTCTGCTCGTACCCCTTCGGTGCCAGCCATATGGGGTGACTGACGCAACTGGGCACTCGCAAGGACCATTCGTTTATGTGCAGGCGGATGTCCAACTCTTGATCCAAGAACCCATCAATGACGGCTTGTCTTCTATCGATTCCTCGTCCGATCCGTCCCAGTTGATGCGGCTTAACCCATCTGCCCTGTTCTTATTCCCTGGAATCCTTTCCAACTCGAAATTAAACATCCAAATGTAGGTCAACCATCTTGCGATGGTTGGGTCAGATGGAGTATAATTCTTCAGGGAACATGCCTGTGCAGTAGGGTCCACCCTCAGGATGAGCCTCCTGCCGAAAACATAGTTCCAGAAGGTCCTTAGGCAATGAAGTACCACCAGCGTCTCCTTCTTGAACTGAGAGTAGTTCCTCTCAGTTGTATTGAGGGTGCGAATTTCGAATCTTAGCGGCCTCTCCTTCCCCTCAGTATCTGCCTGAATCAGGACTCCCCCCAAGGCAGTTGGCCCAGCGTCCGTCTCAATGACGAATGGTCTTTCCTCCGTGGCCTCATAGTTTGGCGCTCCCAATACCAAGCTTCCTTCCTTAAACTCTCCCTTCATCCTACCGACCGCCTCTTCCTGGTCTTCGCCCCAGAACCATTCTTGATCCTGGCGCACCAACTTCCTTAAGTGCTCCGTCTTCGTGGCAAAGTCCTTCACGAAGCTCCTCCAAAATCCGCACATTCCAAGAAAGCTCCTCACATCTGTTATCGAACGGAAGGGCACCGACCACTCAAGAATCTTGTCTGTTTTCTTTACGTCAGACCTTCGCCCACTCTCATTGCAGACAAAACCTTAATCATGACCTCCCTCATACAATGTTTCGACTTGGGGCCGCTCGCTGTCAGGTTATGTTCCTCCAATAACCCCAGAACCTGATCGATGTCTTGGACATGCTTCCAGACAAAGCGCCGCACACCGGGCATCACTTCGTCTTCCTCCTTCTCCTTCGGACCTTTGACCGCCAGGTCATCGATATAGGGCTGAGTGATATGTGGGTTGACCGTCTGCATGGCTCTGATCATATGCCTTTGCACCATCGCCACTGCATTCGTCCAACCTTGAGGCGCCACGTTCATATGAATCAGCCCTCTGGGAGTGTGCATTGTCGTTACGGGCCTGTCTGGCGGGTATACGGGGAATTGGTCATACCCCGAGTAGAGGTCTATAAGCGAGATTATAGGCCTCCCTGCGCACGATTCCGACAATGCGTCCGTGTTCGACAATCCTCCAGCGTCCCGCACTGTCACCGCATTTAGCCGTTGCAAGTCCTGCACCCACCTTAGCGTCCCATTTGATTTAATAAAACAAAACCAAGGCGACGCGTACGACCCACTGGAATAATCGGCCACGTGCGTCTGCATCTTGCCGTCCAAGTAGTCCACCACCATCTTTTCCTCGTCCGGATTGGGGTACCGTGTGCCCCTTAGATTCCATGGCTCATGTGGGACCGTGTGGATCCTGATCATCGGGATCCTGTCCACATCCAGCCTCCCACTCTCGTCGTCGTCGAATGCATACGCGCGGTGCCTTTTCTTCATCAGCCCCATTATCAACGCTCTCTCCTGGGACGACAGAAAGTCGGACTTCCCAATTATCAGCTTCCCCTCATTTTCGTCGTTGATACGGCCCGGCCCGGCCAACGCGTGCTCCCGCATACGCCGTATCAACCCTCGCTCCCGCTCGTAGTAGGCTTCCTCATCCTCTTTGACGAGCACGGGAACTGGGCGGCACTTCTTATCTATGGTCTTGTACCGCCTTTGGGAACCCTGCTTAAGCCCTCCCCTAAAAAAGGCCGACTTGTCGCTCGGGCCTGGGCCATCGCAATGCCTCCCCTCTCTCCCGGAAGCCGATACACCAACTCCACCTCCCCCACCTGAGGGTTCTCCAAAACCTGTTCCCTCAATGCCTTAATGGCCTCCAGATCCGCCATGTCGTGAGCCGATACCACCTCCATGGCCTTATTCACATCGGTGAGGCTCAGTGTCAGCACCTCAGCCTTATCCTCCTCCTCGGGCACTTCCCAAAGCCGTCTTCGCTCGTTCTCCGATTCCTCGAAGGTGAATGAGCCGAGATTAAGCCTATTCCTCCCGTTCCCCGGCCCCGTGTTTCGGCACGTGACAACTTTGTAGTTCCCGCACGCTGGGTCGCATAGGAGTAGGATCATTGTCCCGTCGTGCTTATTAAAAATCAACATCTCCGTTCGACACAGGAACGACCTTCCCAGAAGGATGGGATGATCGACATCGGGCATGGCGAAAAAGCACGTCCTGGCTCGCACCTTCCCAATCTCTATAATCACATTAGACGCCGTGCCGCAAAAAGCGGCCTTGCAGTTGGCGCCATGCAGCATGTCATGGTCCGAGCGGTCGATCTCCATGCCTATCATCACCGCCTCCTTCTCCTTGATGATATTCATTTCTGCGCCCGTGTCCACCATCCCAGTGCACTTCTGGTTCTTTATCACCAAATCCACCTGCCCGCACGCCACACATTTCCAGTCCATCCTTATCCCTGCCTCAGTCCACTTCACCTCCCTGGGCAGGACCGTACTCAGATGAACATTTGGCACCAACCTTCGCGAGAGTCGCCCTTTCAACTCACCACGGAGCCTTGGTGCCGACGCCAGGATGTCCTTCACGTTCATCAGGTCATTGTGGCCTTCCAGGAGTTTGTCCACCATCCGCTCCACATCAAAACCTTCCTCCATCCAAACCGCGTACTTCTTCCTCTTAGGTACGCTGTCGGGTAGGCTCAACTCGGCCTCCTCCCGGGCTCCTCTCTTTTTGGCCCTCAACTCCGCCCGCTGATCCTCCTCTTGTCGGAGCCTCTCATCCTCTTCATCGTTATCCTCTTCCTCCGGGACCTCCACCACCTCTTTCCTACGTTCTAGCTCAGGCTCCTTTCGAGGGGGTGCCTGACTGGGCTCTTGGCTAGGCCCGACCTTGTTTTGGCTCCTAGTCCGAGCCGCCTGCGGTACCCTCCCATGCGACGTGGGGGGTTTGTAGGCCATACCTGACCTAGGGCCCGTCCCTACAGTCGCCACTCTTGGGCACCCTTGTTTGTTGGCGAAGGCTCTGGTCCGGAGTCATAAAGGAAGACCTCAGGCAGGTTGGCCTCCCACTCTCAGGCTTCTTCACACAGGGCTTGCAGCTTCCGCTGGTATCTCCCAACCTTTTCCAGCAGATCTTCCATCCTTCCCAGGAGGAGTGTGGTCGGCTCTCCTTCGCCTTCCTGCCCCTCATCATCCGATTCGACGACTATTGGCTCCTCCCGTATAGCCCCTGCCTTTAGCCGCTGGTTGACCTCGTTATCCCCCACAATCTCCTCGACCCTTACGGTCGGCTCTTCCTTCTCTTGCCACATCCTAAACATCGCCGAGGGTGCTGTGGGTCCCGTTGCTGCCCGCTGGAGAGCCTCTTGCCTGATTCCTCCCGGGGTCCTGGGGTCGATATGCTCACCCCACTTGTCATATATATCCCCGTCCATACAGGAGGAGATTAACCCTGACAATTCATCCTCTCGCCGCCGCTCGCAGAACCGCACAGTGTGGACTACGTCGCCACAATGCCAACAGGTGGCATTTCGCCAATCAAAGCGGGGCCTCCCATACCCTTGGCCCCCTTCCTGGTTGCCCCGACCACCTTGATTCTAGCCCCTTTGACCATTCCAACCACCCTCACGACCCCCACCATTTCCTCCTCGGCCTCGGCCGCCACCTCCTCGACCCCCTTGACCTCGGCCTCCATTGCCTTGTCCGCCTTGTCCTTGGTTTCCTCCACCGACCACGCTAGCCTGCGAGGCCTGTTGGGAGGGAGGTGGTTGGGCTACAAACTGACCCTGAGCCGCAGGGTAGCTCGGGGGCCCCATACTTGTCGCTGGGCCCGCATAAGGGACCATTTGCCCGGGGCGAGTTTGACTTCCCCCGCACGAGGTGCAATGATTACAACTGGGCCAGGATGCAGGCTGACAATGCGGCACCCAGTGCCCACAAGCCGGCGGCGGCCCCATACATGACGGCCCGACCGTCGCTGATGTTGTCGTGGCAGTAGGTGGCGGCGCAGCAACCGCTTGCGGGACCTGCCCTTTTCCCGATCCTTGACCCCCTACTTGTAAATTCCGCTGCTTCCTCTGGGCCTTGGTTAGGATCTGGGAGCCCGTCTCTTCTCCGCCATAGTCCTCACGCCTAGCCTCCTCTTCCACTGCCCCCGACGCCCGGCGTTGGGCCACGATCACTCCCCTCTTTTGGATTTCCGCCTCATTATCATACCCCAACGCTGTCAATACGTCCGTGACGATCCTCTTCACCCCCGGGGTCCCGGACGCGGTGGCGTCCCTTTCCTTTCTCTTGCGGCTTTGCAGCCGCACCTGGTGCTGCTCCACCTGGTCTAGGCTCCCCTCTTCCACCCCTTTGTCGATAGTGGCCCAGGTGAGTTTCTCATTTCCCCCTCTGTGACCCGTCAGCTCTGAGCCCTCCGAGCCAATAAGCAGACCAAAAAATATGGCACACTGCGTTTGTTCGGAGATCCCGTGCACCTTCCACACCTTCCTTTTAAACTCATGCACAAACGCCCCAATCGTGGAGAAGTCATCCTTGTTCATGACCTCCAAATCCGCCATGGTTAACAAGCCATCCCCCAACCTGTACTTTCTCTGCATTATGTCCCTGAACCTCGCCCAACTACCATTGGCGGCATCCACGACCTTGCCCACTTCCTGATGGTGGCTATGAAGGACATATCTTAGAACTCGCTGGAGCTTGACCTCGTCCGACAGCCCCACCAGTGCTTGCTCCATCAGGTCCAGCCAGTCGGACACCCGTTCTCCCTTAAAGTGGAAGGTATCAACCTTCGGGACATTGGTCGGTGCTCTCTCACGCTTATCCAGGGCATCAATGAGGTCGTCGAGCGTTACAAGCTTTCTCCCACCGTCGGTGGTCTTGGTCCAACGCCTCGCACATGTTGAAACCAGAAGGTTATAATTTGACTATACTTTATAAATATATTATCTATGAACAGGCTAGTCAGACAGGGTTCCATAAGTTTGGGTGGTCTGACTATAACTTATCACCAACTGAAGAGAGTACTAATTAAGAATAAACTTGTGGTACGAAGGGGCAGACTAAGTCTTGAGCTGAAGATGATCGGCCCAGTTATATGCTACCTCAAAAGACTAAGTGAAGATAATTATATAAAATTTGGATATTTAAACAGTTCAGTGCGACTAGGGTGGCCTAGTCACATGCCCAAAGAAGATAAAAGTTGTTGTGCCCTGTGTTTGTGTATACTCTATGACTGAGCTAGATATGTTCCATAAGTTTGGGTGGTCTAGCTTTATGCCTTATGTAAGCTGGGAATAAAGGGGATAAATCATTGAAAAACTATGAACTATTGTTTGTTTACTCTGGGATGGTGAGAGTACTTACCTTTGTGGTTTGGCCTGCATGTGACTGAGTGAGGCTACTACTTAGTCCAAGTTTCAGTTTGATAGGTAGTTGCTTTAGTCGCTCGCCACGTGCTAGAGTCATATGAGTTAGTTTCAATTCCTGCATTTTCTGAGCTAAATTTTTTACTTAGATCAATGTTCGCATTTTCTGGGATCTTTTGTTATACTTGGTTTTGTATAAATTTTGGTATGCTACTTTCTCTATGGAAAGCGCTGCCGAAATTTCTGCAAATCCAAGGAGTTGGTCAACTTTTGACTTTTCAAAGTTCAACTTGTCTGAATTTTATATGGCTTAGTACAAATATGAGAAGTCTCCTTTTCTAAGGGGAGTGCTGCCCAAATTTTTGTTAATTCAGAGAGTTAGACAAAATTTGACTTTGGAAAGTCAAAAACTATTTTTGGTTTCATATTCAGGCTGATATAAATTATGAAAAGACACTTTTCCTATGGAAAACGCTGCCAAAATTTTCTTAGTTTGAAGGAGTTAGATTATATTTCGACAGATGACAATTTTGACAATCCACTTTGTATAGAGGGGATTCTGCTAAAGGTCTACCTTTCTTGGACACTTGCTTAGAGGTAGACTTAGACTTAGTTAAATAGGATGGTTTGAGTGAGATCGTGATATGAAGATTATTTTCCATGAATTTACAGACTTAGCTTGGGGATTGACCTGTCTTGTGTTACACGTCTTCTTGATCGATTGATTCAGGATTTGGGCTAGATTCAGTTTGACCCTACGAGGATCATCTTCTGTTATCACTTATAACAGGTCGGTTGCCGATTCGTCGGTTTACGATTCAATGCCAATCCATTTCTGTCACTCAACCTAAAGGCTTTAGCCTTGTTATTTAAACGGTTTTGTGGTGTTTTCAGCCGGACTTTATTTGAATGGTCATTTAAAGAAAAGTACTGAGTTTTTTATTTTGAGGAGTTGCACAAGAGTGAGGCTTGTATGGCTAAAAACAAGGGGTGTGAGTGCGTGGAATGGTTGAAGTTGAACCCGTGTAGTGCATGTTTTTTTTTGTTGAATCTTTGATGTGATTGCATGTATGTTTGGTGATTCAGACTTTGGATTTGACTGACTGCGCTCACATACATACATATATATATATATATATATATATATATATATATATATATATATATATATATGGTTGAGAGGAGCCCCACTGTGATTGTGAGAAGTGATGATCACATATTTATAACCCTTTATATATATGTAAATACTTATGTCTTGAATGTTTCGCGCGACCTACTGTGACCATGCGTAAGGGTTAAACAAATTATGTTTTTGAGAGAAAAAGGAGATCCCCTGTGATCCTTTGCTTTTTAGAGTTCCTATGGTTGGACGTTGTAGTCCGTGACAACCGTCAAAGTCAAACCCCTTGATTTCTCTCCAGGCCCTAGAAGGTGGAACTGGTCTCTAGGGCAATAAGAAACGGTTGCCACCTGAGGTATGAACCTGTGTACCACCCACTCTCCGCAGGATGCAGAAGAGGGTGTCGTTCTCAACCGCACTTGGCGGTTGTCCAGCGTCGAGAGATTAACCCTCAAGGCGCGTGTCAGCCGACACTTGAGTGTCGAATGCGACCCTCGAGATTAACAAGGATCGCGTGAGTATGGGTATTACATAGTACGTCATCATTGCGATCGCTTGCATTGCGAATTGATATGAGTTAGCCCTGCGTCAGCGTGGTTTTATACCGAGTCTCGAGCGCGACACCTATCCGATTTCCGCATCGGATAGTTATGGGATGACTACTAAGGGACTAGGAGTATTGTCGCGTCGTTTGTTTAGTGTCGTTCTGTGTATGTATATGTACGTGTGTGTGTGTGTGTGTGTGTGTGTGTGTGTGTGTGTGTGTGTGTGTGTGTGTGTGTGTGTGTT
>BFEA01000201.1:1736961-1747233 GCA_003427395.1 Chara braunii | reverse complement strand
AGAGAGAGAGAGAGAGAGAGAGAGAGAGAGAGAGAGAGAGAGAGAGAGAGAGAGAGAGAGAGGCACACACACACATGCACACACACGCACACACACACACACACAGACAAAGAGAGAGAGAGAGAGAGGCCCATCGATACTTCCGTTCAAATCGGAATAATACAGAGAAGATTAACATGGCTGCTGCGCAAAGATGGCACACGTCACTTGAGAAATGGTTCAAAAAGAGAGAGAGAGAGAGAGAGAGAGAGAGAGAGAGAGAGAGAGAGAGAGAGAGAGAGAGAGAGAGAGAGAGAGAGAGAAGGGTGGCAAGGCTGGTGGTCACTCACCTATGGAAGCCTTTGCTGCCTATGGCCTGCTGCCTATGGCCTGCTGCCTGAAGCCTGCTGCTGCAAGGGAGCTATGGAAGACGATGGCGGGTTGAGAGGGTTGAAGACGTTAACGCACGGATGGTGGGGTTGACTCCGGAGCAGTAAGGCTAGAGCAGGCCGACTGTGGACCCTGCCAACGTTCGAAGTCGACATTTGAAGTCAAATTCAAACGTTGGGACAATTTTTTTTTGGGGGGCTTTGGCGCGCCCCGAGAACAATTTTCTGCAGGCTCGGTTCAATTTTTCCCCAGACCATGGAGATGATTTGGACCCCCCCCTCCCCCGACTTTGTTTTTCTTCGGTGACCCCTTATGTCCACCATGCGGCGCACGTTGTGTGCGCGCTGCGCGATGTGGCTCTTGTGCTCCAAACCCATTTTCTGAACTCTTGAGCTCGTTTTTTCTTTTCTCCACTATTAATTTCTGATTCCCTGTTCGGTGCACTAATGAATTATTTTTGTGCGGGTGGGGAGCTGGGGGTTTAAGGAGGAGAGCTCTACTCCGCAGGGGCTTGACAAGGTGGGGGGTGACATGCCCTGGAGGGAGTGGGGGCAAATTTTTGGGGGATGCCCTATTCTGGGGCTGAGAGAGATGTATGGGTTGACATCATATCCCAGCGGAGGCAGATAGGGGTGAGGGGTTGGCTAAGGCATACTTTGGGTGAAACTGGATGCCTTAGTGGAAGTAGGGGGAGGAAGCAGGGATGTCCCAAGTTGGAGCCCATAAGGAGAGCTTGTGATCAGAGCAGTCCTTTTCGGTAGAGGCAGCGGAGGGATAGGGGGAGATGGAGGGGAGGGGGAATAAATTATCCATAGGAACGTCCAAAATTCTGATTCTCCTCTCAAGCATATACAAATTACTTCTGGTGGGGGGGTGGGTTGGTTTTAAGGAGGAGAGCTCTACTCTGCAGGGGCTTCACAAGGAGGGAGGTGATTGCCCTGAAGGGAGACGGGGCAGATTTTGGGGGATGCTCTATTCTGGGGCTGGGGGAGATGCATGGGTCAGCATCATATCCCAACGGTGGCAAATAAGGGCAAAGGGTTGGCAAAGGCATACTTTGGTTGAGAACTGTATGCCTTTGTGGGAGTAGGGGGGGGAAATGGGTCTGTCCCAAGTTGAGGCCGATGAGGAGTGTTCGTGATTAGGGGCGATCCTTTTTGGTGGAGGCAGCGGTCAGGCAGGGGGATGAGGGGAAAGGGGGGAATTTTTATATCCTTTGCTTGTATTTGGTTGGAACTCTTTCTGATTCTTTCTGGAATTTTCAAGGTCGGCTCATCGAAGGAAGATGAATAGTTGAAATTTGTTTACAACCATTATGAGATTGGGTTAGTTTGTTTGTCTACTGTTTTTTTATCTTTCGAGCTATGTGGTGGAGGAGGTCGACTCGTCGGAAGATGATGAAGAATAGGGGGTTGAAGGGAAGAGGGAGGATGTTTTCTGATGGTTTTTTGATGATGTGTAGTGCTGGGCTTATTGAGTAAGGGCAAGGATAGGTGAGTTCACCTGATTTCTGCTACTCCTCGTCTTGTGAATTATGGGTTGAGGAGGTCGGCTCGTCGTGAGATGAGGAATAGTTGAGGAAGGTGTCCATTGTGTGGGTGCGGCTGTTGTTCTCATCCAGTCAACTATGTGCTGGAGGAGGCCGACTCGTCGGGGGATGAAGAAGAGTAGGGGGTTGGAGGAATGAGGGTGGATTGTTTGTTTGAGTGGTCTTGAAAATGCTTTAGGTTTCTGGGTACTTCTTATAACTCACTTTTGGCTTCTTTGATGCAGTCATATTCATGGATCTGCGGTTTTTCGATGCTAGAACGACGCTGGCCGATGCTGGGGGGTTGCCCGGTAACCTGTTGATAGCAGGAGCGTGAGGCCTGGTAGAGAGATCTGGGGATGCCTCAGGGCGAGCATTCTAAGGGAAAATCAAGGGTTGTTGTCGGGACGACGCTGGCCAGAGCTGAGGTGAGTCGTGTTGCCCTGCAACCTAGCAGGGTAGGGGCATGAGACCTGGGAGAGCTCGACAGGGAATAAGACAGTGTTGGAGAATTTTAGAGGTTTTGTTAAGGGGTCCAGGGGTTCTGAGCATTCAGTTTAGCAATAGGCCAGCAATTACCCAAGTTTTTCTAAATGTTTAATTCTCTTGAACTCTCTTGAATTTCTTCAATAGTTCTCAATAGTTCTCATTGATTCTCAGCCGAAGCTGGGTAATGACCCCGATATCTCAAATGACTTGTGTAACTCTATATGGGACGCTGGGCCCGGTTCCCAGCACGTGCTGCTCCCCACGAATATACTAGAGCATTTGTCCCTCCCCCTTAAAAAAAAAAACCCAAAAAAAAACACCCTTGTTATTCCTGTTAGTTTGAAGAATCTCTTAGGACTCTGAGGGACTGCTGATGGTTTGTACGAAGCTGCACTGGAATTAGACTAGTATATTCAGGATCCGTGGCTGTTTGATGCCAGAACGACGCTGGTCGGAGGCGGGGTGATGCCCAGTGACTTGTCGAAGGTGAGGGCATGAAGCCTTGCAGAGAGATCTGGGGATGCTATGCGGAGACATCCTAAAGGAGAGCTGGGGGTTGCTGACACAGGACAACACTGGTTGGAGCTGGAGTGAGTCGCGTTGCTCTATAACCTAGCGGATAGGGGGCGTGGGGCCTGGATGAGTTTGTCAGAGAATAAGTCAGTTTTTGTGAGCTTTGTTATGATCTGTTGGAAATCCCTTAGATACTTGAGTGTTCGGAGGATTTCAGGAGGTGTTTAGCGATCGTAAAAAAAGATTCGTAATTTTGCGGTGGATTTCAGGAGGTGTTTAGCGATCGTAAAAAATGTTTCGTAATTTTATCATCATCTATCCCGATTTTCTGCAGTTTATTCATGTTCAATGCCAGAACGACGCTGGCCGGAGGCGGGGTGATGCCCAGTGACTTGCCGAAGGTGAGGGCATGAAGCCTTGCAGAGAGATCTGGGGATGCTATGGGGAGGCATCCTAAGGGAAAGCTGGGGGTTGCTGACACAGGACAACACTGGTCGGAGCTGGAGTGAGTCGCGTTGCTCTATAACCTAGCGGATAGGGGGTGTGAGGCCTGGATGAGCTTGTCAGAGAATAAGTCAGTTTTGGTGAGCTTTGTTATGATCTGTTGGAAATCCCTTAGATACTTGAGTGTTCGGAGAATTGCGGTGGATTTCAGGAGGTGTTTAGCGACCGTAAAAAAGATTCGTAATTTTATTATCATCTATCCCGATTTTCTGTAGTTTGTTCATGATCTTGAATCTTCGCCACCGCTCACCCCTCCGGTTCCTCCACTGACAACTTGCACACCTCAGACGAAAGGTCAGACAATAACGACAAGGGGGGGAGAAGGCAGGCGGAAGGAACGTGTAAGGAGTATAGCCTACAACAAAGGCAGAGAAGCGGAGTCAGCATCGCTCGTTAGGACAGTAGAGAAACGAAGGGAAATGGGGCAGGGGAAAGAAGGAGAGGTGTGAGGATTACAGAAAACAGCAAAAGGAGATTAAAAAACGATGAGGATGGACGTCGTTCAGCTTGCGAGTGCGCGGTGAGCATGCCGCTCGGCGGGCCCGGGGGCCCTGTTGACCGGATCCTCGGTTACTGCCGAGGTTGACGAAAGGACGTGACACCATACCCGTGGAGATGGGAAATGGGTAAGACAGGACAAGGAATGGAGCATACGGCAGATGCTTTGTCACAGGAAGAAGGCGAGTGTAGATGATCAGTGACAACAAAGGCTACCGGAGAGCGTGGAAGTCACGTTTCTGGAGGCGTCCTTGCGAATACGGCGAAGGAATGATGGAGTAATGCGGATGAAGAAGAAACAGGTGAGAATGATCAAGACAGCGAGACAACAGTTGGTGGATCAGAACACGGGAGATGCTGGCCTACTTGCTCATGGTGAGCGACTGTGCTGTGGAAAAGGTGAAAGGGCGAAGAGGGGGGGTCGAGAAAAGAGTATAAGCGTGAGGAGGTCGCATACACGAGCGAATACAGGGAGGGAGAGAAGCTCACACAAGGAAAACGTGGGGAAGAGACACCGAAGAGAAACGGAATGAGAAAAAGATAGGGGTTGGCGGGGGAAGAGCGAAGGGAGGGAAGACACGAAGAGCGAGAAAAAAGAAACAGGGACGAGTGTACACGCAGGAAAACGGATAAGAGCGAGGAGGGAGAAAGAAAAAGTCGAAAGGGAGAGGCAGCGAAGATACGAGATGTGACGCTGACCAAGAAGTAGAAGTCGAAGACCAATTGCTGAGTGACCGGAAATTGCGCCGCGCACAACGGAGCGAAACATTGCCTGAGGATTCCCGCAATCGAGCTGACATGACGGTAAAGTCTGGCCAGGCAAAAGAGGTAATCAGTGCAACAACGCGCTACTGCCCTGCCCCCCACATTAAATCTGACCAGTACCGAATATCCCGTATACCTCACCCGAACGTTCCCCTCTTCCCTCCCCCCTGCTCGCCCGATCTCCCAAAAAGGGCATTCTCACTCACCCCCTATAGGCTCACAACTCTCCCCCATCTAATCACGACATCCCCACACACCTCCTCATCTGAACATTCCCCTCTTCCCTCCCCCTGCTCCCCCGATTTCCGGAAAGGGCATACTTCCCCCCTACATGCGTACACCTCTTTCCCATCTAATTATGACACCCCCCCACACCTCTTCCCCCTTCCAATCACGGAGTCCCCCTACCGGGATGGCTGAAGGATCGGCCATGCACCCTGCGAATGGCGATCGAGGAGCCCTGTTAAACAAACACCTCCATAAACGCCCTCAGCAACAACTGTCACAGAGGGTTCAAAACACTCCCCCCCACGAAGTGAGGACGGGAGGGCATGTACCGACTCAGCCCTCTTACAAGGAAACCCTGCTCGCCTCACAGTCCCTTCGATCGTCCTCTCCACTGCCCCCCTTGCCCCCGGTGACACAGCAATGGGCAGTAAAACACAGCTCACCGGGGGATCCCACATATCCCCTGTCGGCCAACCTTGGGCATTCCCCGGACCTCATGGCGGCCCTGACAACCCCCGGGAGCTCATCGAGCAATCAACTCCTCACACTAGATCCAATCCACCCACTCAGGGGGCACTTCATCTACAAAACTGCACGTGCCGCCGGAGAAAAAATTCCAGGAGGAGAACCAGTTTATCTACCCTCTCTCCCTGTTTGCGGCTCCGGCTATGGCTGCCAAGATGGCAGTCTATACACAGAGCGCAATGCAATTTCTGTTCCCCAAGGAAGTCATCGCAGTGCACACAAATGAAAAACTGAAATGCGTGCATGCACGATTAAGGGTTATCAAAACGTCTGACAAGGATGTGCAGGACCACTTTCTGGTGGAGACAGCTGGATCTTCTGTGGTAACTGTGTTATCACTCTATCCCGCAGACAGGGCCAGATTGCTGGATCTGAAACAGATGTCGTTCAAATCTGCCCCTGTCCGGGTTAGACAGTGGTCCCCGCCGGCCCCATTGACGGCGGATGATAGGAGGGAGCTGGTAATGAAGAACAATTTCTGGGTCGAATTCCGCTGCGCTCCTCTCAACGTCCAAGGGGCCATTCTTGCCGATCTGCAAAAGCTGGCTCCATTGAAAGGATTCGTGCATGACCTCCCTCAGTTTATGCCAAAAAGGGATGATTCACTATTGGTGGCACTTGATTGGGACCCCAAAAAGCCCTTCCCGTTGAACGGAGAATGGACATATGCATATCAGGGCAAAACATACTCTGTCCCGCTGAGTCATACACAAGACCCCTGGTGTTACACATGCAGGATCAGGGGGCACCTCTGCACAGACACCTGTTGTCCGAACCTGCCTAAAAATGTGCTGACAGGGCTGGTGACCCCGCATCGCTCCCTGGAGGGCATCTGGCTGTCAGAGGACCCCAAACTCAAAGGCTGGCTCTTCAGGGAAGGGGAAGAGCAACAGCCGGGTTACTGGTTCTGGAAGGGTGAGGGGGCTCCGGGAGCCACCCCGGCCAGCTCACAGGTTCGGCCGCCCAAGCCAGTGACCAAACTGGACAGCCCCAAAGGAAAAAACGACAGTGAGAAGCAGCTATCAACAGGGCCCCACTCAAAGAGGCCAAAGCCAGCCCTAATTGGGGAGGGAGGGGCCTTGGTCCCCGCACAGGGAGCCCGGCCTGATAGCGATCGGGGCGGCTTAAAGGAAAGACAGACAGAAACAGGGGCCAACCAATCCAACAAAGAGCCATCCATCCCCCAAGCGAATCCACCGGCCAGGAATACAAGCCTCGCCACCGAACCACCACTGCAGGTGACCGAAGCTAACAACCGGCCTGAACCGGGCCCGAGCCAGCCTCGGGGGACAGCAGGCGTGCAAACCCAACAGAGACCACAGCAACGGCCCGGTGTGCAGCTCCAGCCTGAGTTGGCACTCCCGACCATCACAGACCTGGGGACCGAGCCAGGCAATTCCGACACCATGGCGCTTCATCTTCCCCGCCACGATGCTCAAAGTCTGCTCTGTGAAGCGGCTGGGTCGTCTGCACAACCAACACTGGGACAAGGACAGCCCCAGCGGACAATGCACAGCCCTGGGACAGAGGCCGTCACCCCGCACAATGATGACCCCCGCCCGGCTCCTGCTGCTCAGGAGCTTGCCCCAACCCAACACGGGTGTGCCCAAATCCGACACCTGCAAACAGGGGGAGAACCAACACTGCTTCAACAACGAAAAGGGCAACAACCCCCCCTCCCGCTGCCCGCCCAACAGGACCGCCTCTCGGTATTGCCGGTGGCACCAGCCAATGGGACACCGGTGGGAGTGATGACCGGATACGTTGAATACTGGTTGGCCAAAATCAAAGAGGTGATGGCCCAGAATACTAGTGCAGTTCCACCCCAGATGCCACAGGAAGGGGGGATAATGACGCCACCTGCTCAAGAGCCCCGACAGCCACATGGCTGCCTGAAAGAAGCCCAGCATTCGCAAGCCACCTCAAGCTCCCCAGGCCCCTCAAGTCTTAAGAAGCAGGCCAGGAAACAGAATCACGAAAAGCAGCAGCAGCGGATAGCCACCACCGTCACTCCGCACGGACTCGCTGCATCAGGAGAAGGCCAAGAAACGGGCTTGGGTTCTGCCTCTAAGCAGCAGCAGGGACCAGCACGGCGACAAGAGTTGCAGGCGGTAAACGCCCCACAGGAATTACAAGAATTACCGCCCCTCCCCCTGCGACAAGAGCTGCGGGCTGAGGAAGCCCCACAGGGAGCACAACCTCCCCCCCTTTCCCCCCCCTTCCAGCTAGACTACCAAGGGGATGTCATACTGGGCAACAACAACGACCCATACCAGTCCACCCCAGACATCCCCCAAATACAGGGGGGGAGCACCCAGCCTCAAGCCCAGCTGCAGACCGTGTCTCAGGGGAACGCTACCATCATAGCTGAAGCCCAGGCCTGCATTCAAGATACTCAGACCTCAGCATACGCCTGGGCTCATGCCCAGGCCCAGCAACTGGCCCACGAAAAAGCCCAGGCGCAGGCGCAGGTCCAGGCACAAGTCCAATGGCTGGCAATGGAGCACGCGAAGGTGCAGGCGCAGGCCCAGCTCCAAGCGCAGGAAGCTCTCAGTCACGTGGCCCAGCCCCAACCGTCGATACAAGGTCAATCCACACAGATGGTATTGCCCCAATCAACGCCCCCCCTGCAACTAGACCACCAAGGGGACACTATCATCGTACCGGAGGACAATGACCCGCACCGACTGCACCCACAACCAAACCACACCTGGGCTTACGACGAACAAGGCGACCTTGTCATCGACACTGCTCAAGCAGACCCACAAATGCTCCAATGCTAAAGCAATGTCACTCCAGAGGACACTCCGGATACGACCAACGTACATCCGAAAATGACTGACCGCGGGCTTCGGCAGGCAGACGGACAAAAAAGTCGGAAAAAACAAAAGCCCGTCATTGCCCGCTCACGGGTGAAATCCTAGCTCAAGGAGCTGGTGGACTGGGTGCTGCTCAAGATGCTGTCCCCGGAATCGGTCTCCTTGCACGATCGCATCTCCCCCACTCACTGGGAGAGAATCCGGAAGTTCGTGATGGAAAATGAAAGGTCACAGTCCACAGTCAACTCCTTTGCGAACCCGGACAGTGTGGACTGGAACAAGGTGGCCAGGTCTGTCATTCAGATTGCGCAAATGATCATTGACCAACTCTGGTCAACACGACATCCTCTCTCAGAGTCCCAGGAGCTGGCACTCCCCCACAGCCAGAGAGGACAGACTACCTACCTGGTGGATGGTCAGCAATGGCCCGAAGTGATTATCCAAGAGATGGCTGCGGTGCTGCACGCGGACCAAAGCTGAAAAGCTCTGACCACAGGGGAGCAAAAATGGGAGGTCAACATTCCGCCCCACTTGCTCAGACCAGTTTTACATATTGCCCCGTTGCAGGCCCAGGACTGGGCAATCTCCCTCATTTTGGACTCTGGCTCAGATCCGGACACCTCCTCTAACAAGTCCTCTCAGCACGATTCAGATGACCGCAGCGAATCAGAGGCCGAATCCGACAGCGAGTGTGATCCCGAGCCCCAACAGGACCTGCAACCCGGACGCCTTCAGATACGTCCGGAAGGGATGGACGACAAAACTCTCACGACCGGTCCATCCCCCCCAGCGCTGAAATCGATACAGCCCCTACAGTCACTCCAGAAACCAGTCACTCCAGAAACCAGTCACTCCAGAAACCAGTCACCAGAGGAAAAGTGAAGGACCTCATTCGGCCCTCCACCTCGTCTATGGCAGCCCGAGCCTACGAGCCCTTGCAGGGTCTGTTGTTACTGCCAATCACAAGAGAATCCCAATCCAGGACGTGGCAAGTGGGGCTGCGCCCCAAAGGTACCTGGATGATTTTAACACGCATAAAACGAACTCAACAAATGACTACGTGGGCCTCACAATTGATGGTTGGAAAGGCAACTATAGCAAGCCCGAAGCACTGCGAATGGTTGCATCCCTCCTCAAAAACAATAAGGACGTTGGGGTTCAGGGAGTGGCGCTGCCGCGAGACCATCCATTCCCTAAAGGTATCGTCCCGGCGGTGACATTATTCGATTATAACAATTCCCGTAAAGGGGACTCCACATTGCTGTGGTTCACAGATGAGCAGCTGGGAGACCTGTCCATAAATAGGCTCCACATCCAAATCTTTCTGCAGGCAATACCGGAAAATGGTTTCCTTGATGCCACTAACACATGGGACGACCCCCCTTTCCTCAACAGGCTGTAAAGCGTTATGCTTCACAACAAGCTTGCTCCCTGATGTATACAATGGAAGAACAACAACCAGCGTCTCAACAGGGGGCTCGACCGGTGGTCCAGCCAGACACCCCTGCCCATATGCTGCTCCGTTCCGAACAGCCTCTGCCATCGCGACCACATTCCGCGCCACCCCCACCTCCCCCACCACCATCTCCACCATCTCCCCCGGTCGTCCCGCCCCCCATTAGAAAGTTGCCGGCTTGGGCCGAAAAACTCGCTCAAGCAGACTTGCAAATCAAATCCCTCAATGTTAATGGTCTCATGACAGCCGGCCAAGAGAAAACGGCCGCGATTTGGAACGAAATTAGACTCCCGGACTCCAAGACGTGGCCGGACGCTGCGTGCATCCAAGAGACCCATTTGTCACACTCCCCCAACCATGAGGCCAAACGCAGACAAATATGGCCACATACAGCATACTCCGCGCCGGCAACTGTTAGAGCTTCGGCAGGGGTTGCCATATGGCTGCCACCCTCATCAAGAYTGAAGCTCGTGCACTCGGATTACGACAGACAAGAACGGAGGTGGGTCTACTTGAAAGCGACCGTAGGGGAAGAGACCATATGCATAGCCAACATTTACGGTCCTAATGACATCGCC
>BFEA01000201.1:1700906-1716550 GCA_003427395.1 Chara braunii | reverse complement strand
GGGGGGGGGAGGGGAGGCACATCCCATCATGGTTCCGTCAAGAATCAGTTTGAGGGGGTCGGGATCAGCACGAAGTCGGTTTGGAGGTATGGGATTTGGAAGTCTTCCAGCGGTCGTCTCTGCCAATCGAGCTCCGCTGCTCTCCAGGGTTTCCAGTGTATGTGAATCCTGTCGACAAGTTGAGAGAAGGTCTGCTCGGGATCCTGCCAGTTTTGGAGATAAGATTCACGCAGGGCTTGTCTGACCGTGGGATCTTTCTCGTTCAGGTAGTCCCGATGCATGGCCTTCCAGGCTTCGTGGRTCCGGGTTCGAATTGCTTCTTCTTTCGCCTGTTGTGCTTGTTGCAACCCGAACTGGTGGTCCTTCCTCTCATAAGAACACCTAGCTCTCCAGGCCAGCATCAGCACCTGCAACCTTGTGTAGGCAAAGAGATTTGCAGCGAAGGGGGTCCATTGTCTCATCAGGTGGTGGTTTTTGTTGAGCAGGAGAAGGCCCAGGTCCCACGGGATGCGGAAGGCGGTGAGATGGTGAAACGCCGCATCCCACCACCTCCATATCTGAGCCACCATCGGGCAGGCCAGCAGGCAGTGTTCTAGCGTTGCTCTCGCCGGCTGCGTGGCCCTCCCACAGTAGGTGCAGATGGGAGACAGTAAACCTTTCTGCTCAAGATCCGTTTTAGACACGAGCCAGTCCGGTGTGGGAAGGCAGCGGTGCAAGATCTGCCATTGCAGTGATCTGAGGTTTGTGGGCATAATTGTGGAGTACGTGCCCCAGGACAGGTGCTGCAAAAGGCTCGCATCCGCAGGTGAGTCCCGCTCCCATCTTTTCAGCAGTCTGTGGTCAATTGGCTGGTTTTGGGTGGACAGCTTGTATCCACCCCTGACTGTACAGTCCCACATATGCATGGGCTTCCGGTCGGGCCATTCCCACTCATCCGGGTCGAATGGTAGCCTGGCTATCGGCACTGCGGTTTCGTATGCATAGTAGCCGTTGTCCTGGTCTCCGACCACCCTCACTATCATCAGGCCCCCCCACCCTTCAGCAGTATCCATCTCCTCATTCCTCACCAGCTTGGAGAGACGGGCCCCCGGCTGAGCCTGGTCGTAGGCTTGCATTGCACATCTGCCTCCGTCATTCCTCTGCACTCTGTACATAGTGGGCGGGAGAGGGAGGTCAGCATATTTGACGACCCGATCCTGCTGTTGTATCGTGGGGCCTGTAGCAAGGGCAGCTTGCCAGGCCAGGGGCAAAGCCTCCCTTAGCTGGTCCAGTTTTTCTTCGACTTTCTTCACATACTTCAGTCTAGCCTGTATGTGTTGTGGTGTTGCCCAGTTGTTCGTTTTCGGGTCCCATAGGTCCCCGACAATGAAAATCTTGTGTTTTGCCCAGGTCAACCAATGTGAGTTGGTAGTGAGCAGAAAGGGGTTGCCTGTGTGGTCTAGGATGTGGGGGTTACCAAAGAGCGGTTGTCTCCACACTGTATGCCAACGATTCAGGGGTTGTTTTTGTGTGGGCCCCCGTTTCCTCCAAAGTCTAATCATGAAGGGCCACAGGGGGTCGTTCGGGATGTCTTGCCGGGCTGCATGCGCTGGGGTGGTGGGTGCCTGTGCATTCTGGCGCGGGCTCGGAACCGTCCAATGGCTATTGGTCAACCATCGGAGTGGGTGCACTCCATTGATGCCCAGTGACTGAGGGGCCAGGCCAGCTATTTGTATGTAGGCCAGAGGCACCCACGGGATGTCGTTACCCAACAACAGCCTGACCAGCACCTTGAAAATCAAGGCTTCGCTCTCTCTCTCCGGATCGAGAATCCCAAGCCCCCCTTTGACTCTTGGTTGGGTAAGGATGTCCCAGCTTACTCTGTTCATGCAGCCTTGGGAGTTCGCTTTGTTTTTTCCATAGGTAAGTCGTAAGTGCTCTTCTGAGCCTGGTGTATTGTTGTTTCGTCAGTGGCCACACTCCCAGTTTATACCAGATCGCCGCAAGGACAGCATTGTTAATTGCCAATGCCCGGCCCACCAGCGAGGTTTGGAGACCCTCCCACTTCGCAAACCGGTCAATTGCGAGGTTCGCCAGTGCATCCCCATGATCTGGTGGGGGGCTCAATGCCGTCAGCCTGACGCCAAGAATTCAAATAGCTTCGTCTTTAGCTTGTCATTTGACCTCGGGTTGCGGCGGCGGGGGCTGGTCTTGGCAACACATCCACCAGCCTTCCGTTTTGGAGCCCCAGTTCAGTTTCATATCTGCCGCAAGTGAGAACTGGTGTATAATTTGTGTGAGGGCCCGGATGCTGTCAGCGTCTGCACATATGAGAACAGTGAGATCGTCTGCGAACAGCGACGTCATCGAGATGAGGTGCTCTGGAAGCTCAGGGATGGGCACCTTAGAAATATGAGGATGGACCCTGATGAGCGATGCGAGGGTCTCCATCACAATAACAAAGAGCAGCGGCGCAATCGGGTCTCCATGGCGCACCGATCTCTGCAGCGTAATGGGGGGCGAGAGGTGGGCGTTGATCATAATATTGGTGGTAGCCGATTTGTGGAGGAGCTGAATCCATCGGCAGAATGACGGTCCAAAGTTCATCTTGGCCAGACACATGTCCAAGAAATCCCAGTCAACGTGGTCGTACACCTTTTCGAAGTCTATAACGAGAATCGCCGTCGGAACTTTTCGTTGTCTGGCGTATTTTATGGTTTCGTTGACTAGAAGGATGTTGTCTTGGATGTTGCGGTTGGGCATAAATCCAGTCTGGTCAGGATGAATCAACATGTGCATCAGTGGTAGCAGGYGATTGGTCAGAGCCTTAGCCGCCATTTTGTAGGGGACCKGGAGGAGGGTGATGGGTCTATAATTCCTTATATCCTCTTTGTCCCCTTTTTTATAGAGCAATGTAGTAACTCCTTGCCCGATCATACCCCCAAAGGAGCCCTCTATCTGGATCGCCGCAGTGTAGCTCATAAGGTCATCCTGGAGGAGCTCCCAGAAGTGCAGCCAAAATTCTTTGGGGAAGGAGTCAATGCCTGGTGTTTTCTCGTCTTCCATACCCTTAAAGGCCTCTCATATTTCAGCGGGGGAGATCGACACTTCCAGCAGTTGTTTTTGATCCGGTGCGAGGCAGATTTGGACTGCTTGTAGAAGATCCTCTCTCGCACGCAAGACCTCCACCGGGTCTTTTTCGGGAGTCTGGGAAGTAAACAACCGCTGATAGTACTGGGATGCATAGTCTGCTATCGAGTATGCATTAGCGGCCACCCTCGCATCGTCATGGAAGGGGTGTTTGAGTCTAGGGACCGTGGCAACCCTGGCTCTGGCTTTGGCCTTGCGGAAGAAAGATTTCGCCATCGTTCCATCAGTGTGAACTTTTTGGATCTTGGCCTGGATCCTCCATGCCTGTGTTTGGCTTTCTATGTAGGCCTGGAGGTGATCGCAGGCTTCTGGCAATTTTTGGAATGAGGGTTGGTGCAGCGGGTCGTCCATCTGTGTGTCATCTCATTCTTCCAGATCACGCATGAGCTTGTCAAGTATGGCTTTACGGTCTCTTGCGTACTGAATTGAAAATTTCTTGGCCCTTTCCCTTAATTGATCGATGTCGTCATTGAACCAGGCAACCGTATCCCCAGATTCCGGTTTCTGGGTTTGCCAGTAGCGCCAGAATTCAGTGACCAGGTCTTTGAACTTGGGTAGGGATAGCAGCGAGGTGTTAAATTTGTAGAACCCCGGTCCCCTGCTGATGTGGGCGTGGAAGGACAGCCCCAATGTGATCATTCTGTGGTCGAAGGACTTGCAGGGGCTAATAGTGGCTATTTCGGCAGTTGTGACCAGGTCAAGTAAGTCCTTGGAGACGAGTGTAAGGTCTATGCTAGAGTTGGCCAGCCCACGGTCGCCCCTGGAGGAGAGGCAAGTGTAGGCCCGTTGGGCAGGATGCAGCATTCTATAGGCATCCTCCAAGCCTCTGTCCGCCATCAGTTGCCTGAGCATAAGGATGTTCGGCCCCAGTTGCGGCAGCGACGATGCGTGCGGGTCTTATCGTTGCGAGGTCGACCTGCGATCCATCACCGGATCCAGGGTAGTGTTGAAATCCCCTGCCATTATGATCGGAGCGTCATCCGGGAGGTGCTGGAGCAAGGTAAGCCAAAGGTCCACCTATGCACGGGGTCGTTGGGGGCGTAGATGTTAACGAGATAAAACACGTCCTCTTCGTATGCCACCTTCAGGCACATCCACCTCCCCAGCAGGTGGTCGTGTTGTGCAGATAGTGGTCTGAGCCTTGAAGAAGGAGAGATCCAGATGGCCACTCCTGCCGACGCCCTTTCCGTTGCGGGTGCCTGATAGGAGGCATACGGCCAGACAACTTTACCTTTTTCCACATGCGGCGGTGTGTCCTGGAGGTGCGTTTCTTGGACACACACCACGTCCGGCCATCTGTTGGTATCAGGGCATTTGAGCATTGCCCATATGGCCAGTTTTTTCCCAGCGTCGCCTGTATGAGCCCATTAACGTTAAGGGACCGTATGTCTATGTCTGCGCGGGCTAGTTTGGTTGCCCATTGTGGCGGGTTCCTGTTTTTGGGGAACACCGGGGGGGAAGGGGGGCGTGGAGGAGGAGGGGGGCGGGGCAGTTGGGTTGTGTGGGGTCCATATCAAAGGGCAAGGGCCCGGGAAAAATTGATCAGGGCGTGGCGGTCCTTGTGTTCGCATGGCAGGAGGGTGGCCTAGCAAGGGGCCAACGGACTGTTGTTGGTCGTTTGGTTGACGCTGTGTAACTGGGCCATCCATTGCTGGAGCGGGAGTGTGGCTGCAAGTTGCGTGTTAGCATCGTCGTCGATGCTCAGTGGACGGTCTTGATGGGGAGGACGAAGGGGGGGTCATCCCATTGGTTGTGTTTGTCCAGTACGCAGTCCTCAAGGAAGATCTGCATGAACACCAGGACCCGTCTGAGCGTCCACGCAATGCTCGCCCTGAAGCGAGAGGAAGTCAGGTCCATGAGCCGATTGTAATTAAACCATGTAAACCCGTTGGGGCTCTTCAGCAATCTGATCTTGGGGTCAACCAGCAGCAAAATCGGGATGATACCCTTAGGCAGCGTGAGCAATTTAGGGAGAACCGCCCCCAACACCCCCACAGTGGCGGTTTCCTTTAACCAATATTTTAACCTTTTCAAAATGACCGTTGTAGAAGGGTTGCCCTTCCATCCTTCCACAGTGAGGCCATCAATGTTGTCGTTTTGAAGAGTGTGGGTATCTTGCTGTGGGGGTCTGAGGCCCAGCACCCACTCCCCACTTTCTTCCACCCTGGTGATTGGGAAGATGACCACTCCTGGCTGCATAGCAACCGGTGTGCTGTTATCTTCCTCAAGTCGCACCAGTTCCCTCAACTTTTTGGAGGGAGATGCGGCAGTGCGGTCTCCGTCAGATATCAGCGGGGATCTATCGTCGTTATCATCTTCGTCGTCATGGATGATTTCCACAACGGTGAGCTCGGGTGGTTGCGGGTATTATGTCGTGATTGGAAGGCCCTTGTGGTTGGTCACTGGGCCGGGGCGGTTGGGCATCTTGCAAAGCCAGGTGGTCCCGGTCGTTCGCTTCCGGCAGGGCGTGTAAGGTTTCACAGAGTTCATGCACAAGGGCCTTGGGTGAGGCCAGCCCTTCGTGGAGGAACGCCTCGTCGTGAGGGCCAGTCTGTGGATATGCCAGCGGAGCACCCTTGTCGATGCAACAGTTTCTGGCATAGCTGTCTATTTTGTCCAAGAACTCATTGACCACCATGACTATGGCCACCCCCACATCCATCCAGTCGATAGATGTGACGGACTTGTATTTTTCCACCGTTGCAAGGACCCTCGGGCTATACATTAGCACCGTTTTCGCGTCCCCCCAGTATCTCGTTTTGAGCCTATCTTCCGGTCTGTTGTCCGTGAGCGAGAAGATTTTTGTAAGGGTCCAGTCCGTCAGAAACTGAAGTTTCTGTGTGACTTCATCATTGGCCGACAGGGGCGGAGGCGGAGGGGCCGACTCCATTGTCTGTGAAGGCGCTGGCGGGACTGTTTCGAGGTCCATTCCCACCGACGTTGGTAGGTGGGCTTGTTGCAGCGGGCTGGTCGTCTGATGATTGATGAAAATGTGGGATGATTCAGGAACACTTCAGGATGATTGAGAAAAATGGAAGAGAATGATGTTGACTACTCAGAATGCTTATCTACTCAGATCTCACATACTAACCCTAACCCTAATCTCAGATATCCATACCAACCAGCCAGTCTCTACCGAGCCAATACTGTATACCAACAAAACCTCTACCCGGTCTCATACCCCAATCTAGCTAGGCTACAGGGCAGCGCCACCCACCCCAGCGCCGACCCTCGTCGGCCAGATTGTAGCCTTTGGTCAAGTATTGTAATTGCCTTCCACCCTCAGCAATCCCCAGATCTCTATCCAAGGCCTCATGCTCCTATGAAGGTTACAGGGCGATGCCCCGGCGCCGGCCAGCGTCGTTCTGGTTTCTACTCAACCTGGGCAAGAACACAATAAAAGCTCAATTACGAAATCAGCTAGACTAGAATGTAACCTAAGAATTCGGATCTGATAATAGTGGGATCCTGAGCAAACAACCAATCTGATGATGTGATGATGATGTTGATGATGATGATCCTTGATGTTGATTGACCCTCCCCTGTCCACCCCTCCTCTTTTCCCCTCTTATCACACCTCCTCTCCCTTACTGCCTCTGCTAATCAGAACCACTCTGTTGTTGAGCGGTTCCTCACAGCCCCAGCAATAGGAAAGCCTCCCTCTACCCGACTCCCCTCAAAGAAGGCTATTCCCCCAAAAAGCCTTCCTCAAGCTGTCTCTGTCCTATTCTGCCACCGCTAGTAGAAGATGTTCCACCTTCCATCTCTCCCAGCGCGAGAGTTAGACAGTCCCCCTTGTCCGCCCTTATTCCCTATAGGCAAACACTTCCCACCTTATGTTTCCCGTGCAGAAAAGAACTCTCCCCACTCACTCCATCCTGCCCTCCACGTCAGCAACCTTGTGGGAAGGATTCTCACAATCTCAAGTATAGAAAAGCACAGGGAAATAAGAATTGAGAGGATGATGATGATGATGATGATGATGATGATGTCATTTCAGCGGGGGGTTTTCATTAAGGACACTATTGCTGTAATGAAAATAGAAGATGACGATGATTACGATTTTTACAGAGAAGTCCGGATGATGATCATGAAGAAGATAAAAATAAGATAAATAACGTGGATGACGAATCAGAGAAGCCGATGATGATTGTCACCGGTAACCAAATGAGGACTACAAAAATGACGGTGAGCTGTCAATCTTTCACATCGATGTCATTAGGGCATCGCAAGTCCGACGTTCCTTACTTATTTTCGCCAATTTTATTTCATCATCATCATCATCAGCAGCAGCAGCAGCAGCAGCAGCAGCAGCAGCAGCAGCTACCAATCTGAATCTTTATCATCATCATCATCATCATCATCATCATTCATCAATCAGTAGTTATCTTTGTGTTGGTGGTTATATTCTCATCTCCCAGATAGGCTATGGTCTAGTTGGTAGGTAGGTTGGTCAGGAAGGGAGCGATACTCCGCAAGGGTAACACAAGGTGGGAGGTGATTGCCCTCCAGGGAGTAGACGCAGATGATAGGAGCTGACCTGGGCTGGGGCTGGGAGATATGTATGGGGGCGCATTATCTCCTGGCGGAGGCAGACTAGGTCAGAGTGTTAGTTTTGAGGTACACCTTTTGGGGGAACTGGTTACCTCAACATAGAAGGGAATGGGGAGGTTCTCCCTCTCTCGTTGGGGCTGATAGGAACTTCATGCTGATAGCGGGGTTGGGCTCAGCGGAGGCAGCGAGAGGAGAAGAGGAAATGAGGGGAGAGGAGGAGAATACATGGAAGAAGGGGAGGGGTGGAGAGAAATAATCATCAGCGTCGTCATCATTATCCATCATCTTTGTGATCATCTTAGGGTACTCGTCAAATTTCATCATCAGAAAGTTTTTCTGATCAGGATTCTGACATTATCAGATCCTTGATTTCTGGTTGGCATTCTAGATTAGTTAATTTCCTAATTGAATCTTCTTGTGTAATGGCCAGGTTGAGTTGGCGTCAAAACGACGCTAGCCGGTGCTGGGGCAGTGCCCTGTAACCTGCTTGTGTAGGAGCTTGAGGCTTTGTATAGAGGTCTGGAGTTGCTGAGGGAGGAAGGCAATCTGCAAACTTGACTAATGGCTACAATCTGGCCGACGATGGTCGGAGATGGGGTGGGTAGCGCTGCCCTGTAACCGAGCCAGATTGGGGTGTGAGACCGGGAAGAGGCCCGATTTGTGCACAGGACGGGCTCAATTGTGATTGGTTGTTTGGAATGGATATACAGGAAATTAGGGATAGGATAGTAATTCAGTGCTGAGTAGACAATCTTTCTGATTAGACATCATCTAGCTTTATTTCATGACCTCAATCACCCACTCTGACATCCTAAATCATCCAAAATGATCCTCAATCATCCCAAATTTTCATCAATTGTCAATCATCAATGTATTACCATCATAAGGGACGCTGGGCCCGGTTCCCAGCACATGATGCTCCACACGAATAGATTGGAGCAATTTAAAAAAAAAAAGAAAAAAAAAGATGATGATGATGATAATGTTTGAAGAAGCTGATAAGAATGAAGACTTTTTTTCCTCCCCCCCCTCCTCCTACTTTTCACGCTGACACTTCGCTGCCTCCGCTGAACAGACATGCCCTGATCAAGAGCAGTCCTCATCAGCCCCAACTAGGGTCAGACCCACTCCTCCCATTCTCCTTACAAGGCATACAGTTTCTCCAAAGTTTGCGTCGATCAACCCTTTGCCCCAATCTGTCACCGTTGGGATATACTCCCAGCCCCAGATTAGTACAATCCCCAAAATTTGCCCTCGCTTCCTACAGGGCAATCACCTCCCGCCTTCTGATGCCCCTGCAGAGCAAAACTCTCCCCCATCTTACCATCTCTCGAGAACCAAATCATTAGTTAACGAAGGGAGAGTTAGAAAAGAGGAAAGAAAACTCAATGATGATGACAATGATGATGACGGTGGGAAATGCCCTAGGATGAAGCGACTAACGAATAGGATTAATGAGAAGAAACCGCGCAGTGATGAGGAAGACCCACTGCACCCTGATGATGTCAATAATCAACGTGGAGATGGCGAGAAGCGTCGTGCAAAATGATCGGATTTACGACACCTTAGAAGAGCGCGATGATGACGGCAGGCTCGGCAGCGCACTGCGCAATGATTTTTTTTTTTTTTTTGAATCGCCATTCTGCTATCATGCGCACAGAAGCATGATGAAGATGATGACAATGATGAATACACCCATTAACCAATGAAGCTAGTGGCATCGTGGGGAACAAAAATGGTGTTGAAGAAGGTAAAGACCACCGATGACGTGTCGACGATCGACACTTGGCGAAAAACGAGAAGAACTCTGAGTAAGCTGACGATGAAGACGAGCAACAAGATGATAATCTCCAGCCACAGAAAATGCACTAACCTACACAATACAGAGAGCAGAAACACACAGAAAATAAATACTAGAGAGTAGCTTCATTGATGATGACCTCCAGTTTGATGACCTCCAGTTTGATGACCTCCAGTTTGATGACCTCCCTTTTTGTCTGATGATGTTCTGATGATGTTCTGATGATGACCTCCTAATAACGTTGCGATGATTCTTCAGGTGTGACCAGTGTTCTCCACACTTTAGCCTCCACGGGGCTTACTCCACTTTCTTCCACCGATATCGGCTTGAGCCAACTCGCATGAGCTCTCCCACCTTTTATAAGGTCTTGGCTATGGAATACTTCATGTGGAAAGCACAACGAGATAGTTCAAACAGTAGCCACGACCACCGTTTTCCTAACCCTTTGTGCTTCAGGCCAAAAGCCACGTCAGCCTGTGACGTGGCATTCGCGAAGCACCTCTGGAAACTGCACGTGTGTCAAGCGCAATCACCAATTTAATCGACCCTCATCACAACACCTGCACACGGCAACACTCAGCGCCCCGCCGTGTGTCAAACAACATCCCACAAATGTTTGGCCTACCCGACGTTGCTAGTGCCACGCTCTCCAGGATCTGCCAGCACCTTGCTCCCTGCTAGCAGCCAGCGTCTCGCTGCTCCCACGCAGCCAACACCTCGCCCCTGGCGTGAAGCCAGCGCCTTACACCCTGCGAGTAGCCAGCGCCATGCAACCTCCGACCAGCCAGCGCCTCGCTCGTCATCCACCTACGCGAGGCCACTCGCACACAGCCAGCGCCTCGCCGCCCGCCCGCCAGCGCTCGCCCTAACGCGGGCTATGTCAGACCGGGGTCAGGGAAATCGGATGGGGGGCGCATCTGGAAGGTAGGTTCTATGGTCACCCAGTCATTTACAATCAGGCGGTAGTCCCTACACTTCACTAGTTCCCCTGGTTGCAGGTCGTCCTTGTCCCCCCCCATTCCACTTTCGCTATCCATCCTCCCCTATCTCCTCCTAGTCAGTCTTTGCAAAAGGAGGAAATTGCTCGCTTTATGTCCTTTTTTGTTCGGAGGAGATCCAGTTGGGACTTCAGCACCTGCCATCTCCTCATAATTTCCATATTAAGTTGCTGTTGGATATGTTTCGTTACCTCTGGCCCTTCTACTCGTACTACTTTCATGACTAGGAGGCACCTTTGCCACCAAAGCCCCCACAAGATTGCTCTCCGACCCAGTTTAAACATGTTTTCCACAAAGACGGATGCCTCTTGGGCCTGCGGCCAGAATCTTGTGAGGATGGCCCTCCATGACCACGGCCACGGTGGGTCGGGGATCATCTTCCTCCATATCCGATCCCACCAGCGCCATGCTAGTTGTGTCGTAGGGCACTGCATGAACACATGTTTGATGGTTTCTGCTCTCCTTCTTTTGGGGAAGGTCTGCAGACACCGCGGGCACCAGGGGAGGGCCTGACCTTTCTGTTCCAGGTTTGTGTGGTTGATCAGCCAGTTCATGGTGGGGAGGCAGCGGTGGGCAATCTGCCACTGTAGAGAAGTGACCTTTGCCAGTTTTGCTTTTCTTTCCTTAAACCAGGGGATCGGCGTGAGGAGGGAACGATCCACATTGAGATGTTTTACCCATCTGTCATTTATTACGTCTCTCAGGGGTCTCTTGGGTCTGAGCAATTTATAGGTGGATTTGACAGTTAGTTTATGAAGGCAAAGCTTCTTGGTAGGGCCTGTTTTCCTTCCCCCGGGTTTCCATTTTCATTCCTCTGGATCAAAAGGTAATTCGTGTATCCCAGTGGCCGGCTGAAAAGCCCGGGCCTCCTCTCCCTCTCCCAGGACCCGTACCCGAAATACTTTTGTCGTCTCCATCCATATGAAAGGGTCCCGACCGCCTTGTAGCGACCGGGAGTGACTAAGTACATGCCTTTCCACCAGGGCCTCCTGGGCCCTTGTCAATTGAACTCGCCCTAGGTGTTCAAGGTCTCCTTTGATTCCAACCCAGTCACCCTCCTTCAGCGTAGGCCCCTTTCTTAACTTCCTGTACCACGAGAGCGGTATCCTTTTTATGAGTTTGTCTAAGTTGTATGCAACGTGGTGGCAGTGTTTTAGCACCAAGCGTAGCTCCTCAACTGTCTTCCAGTCCTTTCGTTTTTGATTCCATATGTGTCCTATTCTGATCACTCCCCATTTAACCCATCCCTTCCACGATCGCACCGAGCTGTTCATCACTTTACCCTGCCTGTTCGTAAGCCATCGGTTACCAAAAAGGGGTTGTCGGAAGACTTTCTCCCACCGGTCAGGATTTCCATTCCGGGGAAGGGAGTCGCCTCCAGGCTCCAGCTCCTCAATAGTGAGGGCCAAAAGTGTTCCATAGCCTCGCCAGGGCTCCCCCCTCCATCTGGCCATTTCCGCGGGATTGTCCAATAGCGATCTTCTAGCCATGTCAGGGGGTGCACTTCGGGGGGGGCAGCGGGAGCTAGACGTGCCAAGTGTTCTAAAGCCAAGGGTTGCCAAGGGCAGTTTGTGGCGAAGATCAGTTTCTTGATCCATTGAAGCCGGAGGGCTTGGGCCTGTGTTGTTGGGTCTATTATTCCCAGACCTCCTGCGCTTTTGGGTTGAATGATTGATTCCCAGGCCACTCTGCTGATACTGTTTTGCAGATCGTCATCACCACGCCATAAAAAGGCCGCCACTTTGACCTTTATAGCACGCACAGCCTGTTTGCTCAAAGACCAGACTGAAGATTTATACCATAGTGATGCGAATACTACGTTGTTTATCACTAGCGCCCTGCCTAAAAGGGAGGTGGATTTTTTCCCCCAGTTGGCTAGTTTGGTCAGAGTCGGGGCCCTGATCCACTCATCATTTGTAGGCCGGCAGCCCACAACTGTCATCGAACCCCCCAGGATTCTAAGCGGGCCCTCCAGGCGTCTCCATGAGATGTGAGGGGTCTCTGAGGGCGCCCGCCTTCGGAGTGGATCCACCACCCTTGTGTCTTACTTCCCCAATTGACCATCATGTCAGATACCCGGGAGAACCGATCCATCATGCGCTGAATTTCTTCCATATTCCTAGTTGTGGTGTCCACCATTATCGTGAGGTCATCTGTAAACAAGGAACAAATTGGAACCACCTCTTCAGGGATGTGGGATATTTTAATTCTAGAGATGTCCTTATTTGTGCAAAGGAGGGGTCCGTGAACCATTGATCTGGACACTTGTGGTAGCGTTTTGGTGAAGGATGCGTATCCATCGTCTGAATATTGGCCCGAAGTTAATTTTTTGAAGGCAGTTGTCCAGAAAGACCCAATCTACATGATCGTATGCTTTCTCAAAATCTATGAACACCAGTGCAACGTTTTGGTTCGAGTGTCTGGTCAATTGGAGGACCTCGTGTACCTGTAATATGTTTTCCTGGATGTTCCTATTTTGCATGAAGCCTGTCTGCGCGGGGTGGATAATGTCTTTCATGACCGGGATCATCCTGTTAGCCAGCGCCTTAGCCAACAGTTTGTATGTTACCGTAAGTGAAGTTATGAGTCTGTAGTTGCGTATATTCATTTTGTCTCCCTTTTTGTAGAGCAAGGTAAACACACCCTTGCCCACCATCTCCCCCATGTCCACCGACTCCCATACGTCAGCATAAAAGTCCAAAAGGTCTTGATTCAGGGGGTCCCACATTGTTTCCCGAAACTCTTTAGGGAAACCGTTTACTCCCGACGTCTTGTCTTCCTCCATTTGCATGAGGGCCGTTCAAATTTCTTGTTTGGATAGGGCGGCCTCGAGACAATTCATTTCGCCTGGGAGAGGGATCTATCAAGAGGGGCTAGGAAGTCATCTATCAATTGGTGACGAATCTCCTCTGTGGTGGGCGGGATGTGCGAGGCAAATAAATCCTTGTTACAGTAGAAGTCGCGAGCGATTTTCATACACCTTGTAGTTGTCATAGCGGGCGATGCCTCGTCCACGTCGGGATCATATATGGCTTCGATGGTGTTGCGCTTCACTTGTCTTTGTGCAAGGCCAAAAAAATGTGCATCCATTGCTCCTTTTGTTCTGTGCTTGGAGAATTTGGCTTGGATCCTCGCGCCCTGCTAGCGGTATTGGACTTGTCTCAACAACTGGTCTTTTAAGTTTTGGGTGCGTGTGATCTGCCCCTGATCAGGGGACTCCTATGCATGCGACGGTTCTTGTTGTTCTAGTTCTAATAATTGGATCATTGTTTTAATTTTCTGTTGATTTCTTTGGGCCACCAAATGTTTGGCGAACTCGTTGCTCTTCTTTGCAAGGAAGATTAAGCCGTTATTAAACCATGTTATGTGGCTATCTAGTTGAGGTCGTTGATCCTTCCAGAAGTCCCAAGTGTGTCGGAGATATTGTTGGAAGGATTTTAAATGCAATAGAGATGCATTAAGTTTGTAGTAGCCCGGTCCTCGATCCAGTCTGTTTCGGAAAGTTAATGCTATCATGCACATTTTGTGATCCAGTCCCGAAAAGGGGCTTAATGGAAGTATGGCCGTCATGGACAAAGCCCCTTCGAGTGAATCTGCTACTAGGATCAGGTCTATACGGGATTTAGAGAGACATGTTAAGTCATTATTCCTTATGCAAGAGAAGGCGCGTTCCGCGGGATACAAGCGCCTAAAGGTGTCGAAAAGTGAGAGGGTGTCCCATACCACCCTTATCATCCGTTCGTCTTCTTCCGCATTCCCCATTGTGGATGGGGGAACTTTCCATTTATTTTTTTTATTTTTTATTTTTTTTCTGAATAGCCCATGTGTAAAACCCTCTATCTCGGCGGTGGTAAGAGAACCGTTAGGATTTAGGGTTTCTCTGTCGGGCTGCTCCATCTATTGGTGGGGAGCCGCACCTGCTGGAAACCGGGTCCAGCGTCCCTTTGATACATCTTATAACACAAAATTTGTTGTTCGTTGTTTTTCTGGGGCTATGGGCTTTTACTACTCAGACCCGGGTCTCCAATGTCCCATGGAGCTGCTAATGACACCCTACCCTTCTGAGAGCACGCCTTATTTATTAGCCCAGCCCAGTTCAGCAGCCCCCTGTGGTATGACTGACCCATTTGAACCCTTAAACCCTATACCCTCTTGATCCACATGCTCCTGACCTCCGTGATCCTTGAAACCTGGAGTGCAGGCTGCAGGGCTCACCTTCCAAAGATAAGACTAGGCAGGTAGAACTCTTGTTGTAGCCTAAACTTATTAGCCTGCTCGATAGCGTAAGGTAAGTGACTATGAGCTCAAGTCTCATGAGTCGCCTTTTATAGCTAGAAGCCGACAAAGGCGTGACTTTAGAGAGACAGTCCAATACCTAAATCATCCCCTTATCTCGTGGGGCCTCGCATTACAGCCCAGGATTGAACTTGACATGCTTGTGCACTGTCACACCCTTTCAGTCATGAGTAGTTACCCGGTGCTGCGCTCTGTTCCTGCACAGTGTGGTGGGCTTCATTCGCTGCAGTGAAGTGGCCGGCATCTGCAATCTTTCTCTCTTGAGTGCCCTGTGCATTTCCACGAACCCCATCTTTTCTGCCTGCCAATGAGCATCCTCAGCTAACCTTGTGGAACTTGAAGGGCCTGCTCCAGAACACTGCCTGTAGAACTCGCGTTGTCCTCCCATGAATGGTGTATCTCGCCCTCGTGACTTGCAGGAACCGAACCGACACACCCCAGAGTGGTTATGGTGAGCCCCCTGTCCATTTCCACGAACCCCATCTTTTCTGCCTGCCAATGAGCATCCTCACCTAACCTTGTGGAAGGGCCTGCTCCAGAACACTGCTTGTAGAACTCGCGTTGTCCTCCCATGAATGGTGTATCTCGCCCTCTTGACTTGCAGGAACCGAACCGGCACACCCCAGAGTGGTTATGGCTCAAGGTCATAAGGGCATTTGTCTTCCTCTGTCCCTTGTAGCTCATCAGGCTACAATGTAGTTCTCCCGGCCCCTGTACCAGGAGACACATCATTGCCTTGTCTGAGGTTTACATCTTCAGAATCCCTCTGAGACACCGTTTAAAGTAAAGTTAGGGAGTGAAAGGGTGAGGGGGTGTTAGGGGTGGGGGAATCGATCTGGATCGGGAGGGGAGGCTGCGGGGTTATG
>BFEA01000201.1:1664972-1682733 GCA_003427395.1 Chara braunii | reverse complement strand
AGCCACTCCAAGCACCTCCCCAGCGAGCCATTCCAAGTTCTTATCGACCGAGCCACTCCAAACACCTGTACCGATTGGGCCACTCCAAGCACCTACCCACCAATTCACTCCAAGCACCTACCGACCGAGCCACTCCAAGCATCTACCGGCCGAGCCACCCCAAACACCTACCGACCGAGGCTCTCGAAGCACCCACCGACCGAGTGGCTCGAAACACCCTCCGATCGATCAATCAATCAATCAATCAATCAATCAAACCCCTTTTTTGAAGTTTTTTTTTTTTTTTTTTCAAATTTTGCATCTACATTTTTTTTAAACACCTCATACCCCTGCAGAAAACAGAAAGTCATTTCTAAAAAAATACAGGTGAGCTCAGGAACCATATATGTCATAATAAAAAATGACAAAAAAAAAATCCAGCTTTTCTTTATATATATATTTTTAATTTTTTAAAATCGAATTTAGTTTTTGTTTTTTAAAAAATCTTAAACAAAGTCGGATTCCAAAAAAAAATAAATGGGGTTGTAGGGCTTAAAATTCCCTACAACCCCATATATATATTTTTTAACCTATTATTTAATTAAGGAAAATTCTGGTAAAATCAGGTCCGCGGCGCGGACCAGGTCGGCCGCGGACGCGGCCCCATCTGCGTCCGCCATCTGAGATCGGACCCGCGGACGCGTCCGCGGGTGTTTCATAGGTAAAACAAGAAAGCCACAAAAGTCCTTCAAATGCTCAGAATCCCTAGAATACCCAACAAAAAATTCTAAAAGTTTTGTAACACTGTCTAATTCCTTGTCGAGCTCTCCCAAGCCTCATGCCCCCACCCTGCTAGGTTACAAGGCAACACAAGTCACCCCAGCTTCGGCCAGCGTTTTCCCGACAGCAACCCTTGGTTTTCCTTTGGAATGCCCGACCCAAAGCATCCCCAGATCTCTCTGCCAGGCCTCACACTCCTCCTATCAACAGGTTACAGGGTAACCCCCCAGCACTGACCAACGTCATTCGAGCATTAAAAAACCGCGGGTCCATGAATATAACAACATCAAAGAAGCCTAAAGTGACCTGAAATCCAGGGGATTAACTGAGCAGGAATTGTCCTTTGATGGTAATGAGAAATACTTTTTTTGCGTATCAACAAATAGTTTGAAAATGGCCTACAAGGACCTCTATGTGACATTCGAAGAAAATAAGGAGGCGGGGCTATTATGGTATACACATAATATGCTCTTAGACACCGAACAACTTAAAATTTAGCCAAGTAATATTTGGTCGGGTGACGAATTCCTTTAATGCATTTGCATGATATTGAGAAATAACATTCTTAATAGGGGGGTGGACTGGGATGCCCAAGAATGGTCACAACTACTAAGTCAATAGAGGCGGGTCTAGGGATACACGCCCTGAGATGAACTAGGTGGAAGTGGTGTATGGGAAAAACAAGAAGTGAAAACACATTCTGCAACAGGCAGACCTGGATATTAGAACGATTAACGTCAACAGCCTGGCCTCCCGCAACCCGGACAAAATCAAAGTTTTATGGGACCTAATGAGGGGGGGGGGGGGGGATCGTGGCCAGATGTAGTCTGTGTGCAGGAGACCCACCTTATGGATACACTAGAGCACCATAGGGCGCATAAGCAAGCGTGGCCCTTCCAAAGCCATCAAGCTTATGCCCCTCACCCGGGGAGCGCAGGGGTGGCGATCTGGATCCCACCCGAATCACGATTCGAAGTACTCTGCTGCGAAAAGGATGAGGTGGAGGGAAGAGGGGTTAACGTGTTGGGCATGTTTGAACTAGAAATACTATGCATCGCCTCTATATATACCCCGAACACAACTCGTGAAATAAGTTTTTTTTTTTGAAAAACTTGAATCAATACCTATCCCAGATGTTCCTCTTATACTAGCAGGAGACTTTAATGTTGCTCCAGACAGGTGGTTGGACCGATGGAGGGTCTCCCCCACCACGACGCATAATGCAGAGGAGGATGGGCGGATATTGAGGGATTTGTGTATCCCCCTCAGAGCCCCTCTCGCTTTTTGACACATTTAGGCATAGCTACCCCACTGAAAGAACCTTTACCTGCATCCAAAACAATGATTCTGCCAGACTGTCCAAGTCTCGGATTGATCTAACTTTAGCCTCAGAGGAGTTGGGGGGGGGGACTCTCGACGACGACAATATTGTCGCCCAACCCATATCCTGGTCTAGACCATAGGATGTGTATGGTAGTCTAGACTTTTCGTAAACGGTCGGACCAAAGGTCCAACTATTATAAACTAAATACTTCCTTATTTAGAACCCAATCGTTCCAAAAGTACCTACAACAGACCAGGATCTTCTGGAAAGATTAGCGCACTCAACATGCCTCACAAATTGCTTGATTTAACAATGGTTTGTTCTTTTTAGCCAAAAAAAACAATGAATATTGAATTTGGCCGCCCAAAGATATCAGCAAGAAGTCACAATCATGCAAAATCTGGTGGAAGCAGAAGAGGAACAAATTTCGCAAGGGCATGAACAAAGGATTGCTGAATTAAAAACACGCATACTAGAATTGAAGGATCAACTCTTGAAACATGCACAGTACCGATGGCAATGAACCCAAACAAGAGCAAGGTTATCCAAGTTCTCCACTGAGGGAACAATGGACTCTCACTTTTTCAAGCTGGCAAGAATACGAATTCAAAGAACCACTATTGAGGCACTTCATGAACCAAACGTCATGGATTCAGAATCAGCAGTTACCATAGTTCGTTGCACAAAAAATCATATGATTTTTATAAAGATTTTTTCTCCTCACACATAGACAAATCGGATATGCCATATCACGAGCAACTTCAAATTAATTTTTGGAACATATAAATAAAACCTCGACTCTCGAACAACGCGATTCTTTGGAATCCCCGCTCTCCAAACATGAGATATGGACCACCCTTCTTCAAATGAAGGAGGAAAATACCCCAGGTATCGATGACCT
This sequence comes from Chara braunii, assembly GCA_003427395.1. Classification (NCBI taxonomy): domain Eukaryota; kingdom Viridiplantae; phylum Streptophyta; class Charophyceae; order Charales; family Characeae; genus Chara; species Chara braunii. The sequence goes on along the minus strand of BFEA01000201.1, from coordinate 1,679,749 downwards.
ACAGAAAGAATTATGGGAAACCACATGAGACTTTATAGGTCAAGACATTATGGATTTCTACAATGAAGTGTGGCGCATAGGGGAGATGGGAGAAAAAAATAGGGCAAGGGATTTTAACTCTTATTTATAAAAAGGGGGACAAGATGAACATCGGAAACTACAGGCCAGTTACGCTATTCACAGTAGTGTACAAAATGTTGTCTAAGGCCCTGGCCAACAAAATGATCCCGGTAATGGAAGACATCATCCATCCCGCGCAAACTGGTTTCATGGAAAATAAGAATATACAATAAAACATCCTGCCGATCCATGAGATCCCCTAGCTTACGACCCACTCCCGACAAAACACGACCCTGATTTTCATCGATTTCGAAAAGACCTATGACCACGTGGACTGGTTGTTTCTAGACAAATGTATAGAAATAATGAACTTCGGGCCGGATTTCCGACGGTGGATACGAATCCTACACCAAAACGCTACTACTTGCGTCCAAATTAATAGAAGTCTCGCACCGCCTCCACATTTGGAGAGGTCAGTCCGCCAGAGGGATCTAATAGCCCCTTCCGTTTCCTGGTCATTATGGAGGCTCTAGCCACCAATCTCCGGGCTAATAAAAATATTACCAAAATACGTGTCACACGCATCCCGGAGGATGCAATCCCAGTATATTCTCTGTTCGCGGACGACCTCACAATAATGACAGAGGCCACACACCGTAATATGGAGGAAATCCAGCGGATGATAAAAAAGTTTGCCAAGGTGTCCGATATGGTAGTTAACTGGGGATCTAAAACACAAGGCTGGTGGATCCACTACCAAGGGGGGCGCCCGCCAGAATCACCATGAGTCGCATGGAAGCCATTAAAGGCCCCAATAAGGATCCTAGGGATGTCCATAACCACAGAGGGACGATCACCAATCAATGATGAATGGATCAGCACCCTGGCCCAACACAAACTAAACAATTGGAAGAACAAACACACATCCCTTTTCGGTCAAGCGTTGGTACTGAACAACGTGATTTTTGCGTCCTTATGGTACAAATCCTTATTGTGGTCATTAAGCAAAGGAGCCCTAAAAAGCCTAAGGAAAAAGGCAACAATTTTTCTATGGAGAGGGGATGGGGAGCATACCAATGCAATAAGCCGCGTGACCTGAGACTCAATTATCTAACCTAAAGCAAGGGGAGGTTTGAGAATAATCGATCCAGCCACACAAGTACAAACCCTACGTATAAAATGGATTAAAAAGTTTATCCTTGCCCCCCAAAGCCCGTGGTGTGTCTTAGCTCTGGAACATTTGGCTCGATTGGCCCCAGAAACCCTCCATACGATCCATCCGCTGACATGGCTGGAGGATCGGTTCTGGACAATCCCACGTAAACTCCCACACAATAGTGATAGGCCGGAAGGTGGGGCTCAAACACTGGATACATTTTGGCCATCCTTGCTGCAAACGTGGCGTAACCTCCCGCTCCCAGACAAAAACCACCCCGACTGTTGGGAGGAGGTCCATCAACAACCTCTCTTCGGGAACAGGTGGATAACAAACACGAGGGGTTGCGTCATGAAGAGCTCAGCCTTGCCTTGGAAAAGTTGGGTTAAACATGACATTCTTAGAGCAGGGGATCTCTAGGATCATGAGAGGCACAACTGAAAAACAAAGGACCAGCTGTGAGAACCTTAAAGTACTGCCACTATGTGGAAGAGCTTTTGAGAATCTCATTGAAACCATCCCACTGGAATGGTACCGGATCCTCAAATGTGGCCCTACCTTGAGATTAGGAGATTGGGTGACACGCACAGGGACCCCGCTAAGGATTGGCCAGATCCATATGATCTCACCCCAATTAATCCTGGTTGAACACCACACCATCACCAAAATGGGCACCCTCCAAGGGAATAGAGCACCCTTCAAAAGGGGAAATAAAGAGGCAGTGTACCGTGTGAGGGTCTTAGAAGAGAAGGGACAAAGGGTGGCGTTCCAGCCTGACAAACCAATCCAGGACCTGGCTCTAGACCTGGTGGAATGGACTTGGCAGCCTCCCAAGAGGAGTGGAACCCCCCAGGCAAGTCATATTAGCCTGCACCAGTTTACGGTCAAGTCCGCCTACAAAATGCTCAGGCCCAAACGATATCTGAGAGATTTGATCAACGATAGATGGGTCAAGCAGTTGAATGTGGACCGTGCCCTTTTATCCCCAATCCAGTGGTTCAAGGAACAAAAGTCTAAGCCTATGAAGATCACCTCCTTTCACTGGCAAATAACCCACTGCTGTCTGTCAACCAACAACTGGCTAGCTGACCGCACAACCCTCGAACAAAGAGGACTGCTGACACCTTGGTGTCAACGGTGCCAGAGTCTCTTCCCCCCCCACAAGAAGGCGAAGACCATTGAACATATCTTCATGCAATGCCCAATTGCCTAATTCACGTGGAGATGGTCGGACCGCATATGGCGGAAGATGGAACCAGACATTCCCTGGCCCTGGTCATGGCAGGCCATATTGGTGGGGCACTGGCCGCTGGAAGAAACAACCTCAACCTTCGTAGGGAATATGTATAGACTAGGAAGGAGGGTAGTGATTTGTGCTTTTTGGTGGCAGAGATGCACCCTGGCCATGGAGAGGGTACGGGTGGAAGGGTTAGAGATTCTAGAACAGATACAGCAGCAGGTCCACCTCGAGCTCACTCGGAGATGGTTGGACACAAGATCACAATTAGACCTTTTCAGACAAATTGGAAACGTTAGGAAACGACGTTTTGTATGGACTGGGGGGGGGGGGAAAGAGAAGGATGGACAGCAAAGGTAGAATGGAGTGGAGATAGGGGAGTTGGGCCGCATGATTTGGAAGAAATAAGAGACTATCGTCTATCCTTTAAGAACTGGACTAACATAGAGCCCTCCTTCCCTCTACGCCCTCCCCTCCTCACGCCCTGTCTCTGACAGAGTTTCTGACCTGAATGCGATATTCCCCCTTACATTCTCCTCCACATTCTCATATGCGGAATGCCTCCCTGGAGCCCCCTCGGGAGGACCCCGCCTATACTTGCTCCCGTTTTTACAATCTGTTACGGTAGTCAAAGCTGTCTTTTTTTAGTATTCTGAAGTAACCGGGTGGGGGGGGGGGAAAGAGAAGGATGGACTGCAAAGGTAGAATGGAGTGGAGATAGGGGAGTTGGGCCGCATGATTTGGAAGAAATGAGAGACTATCGTCTATCCTTTAAGAACTGGACTAACATAGAGCCCTCCTTCCCTCTACGCCCTCCCTCGGATTTCCCAGATCCCTTCCCTCCTCACGCCCTGTCTCTGACAGAGTTTCTGACCTTAATGCGATACTCCCCCTTACATTCTCCTCCACATTCTCATAGATTCTCATATGCGGAACGCCTCCCTGGAGACCCCTGGGGAGGACCCCGCCTATACTTGCTCCCGTTTTTACAATCTGTTATGGTAGTCAAAGCTGTCTTTTGTGAGTATTATGAAGTAACCGGGCGTGGTTGGACTGAGTAGGTCCCCGGAATAGTATCAGTCCCTAGTATCAGCCCTTAGCTGCCTATTCGACGCCCTTCTTACAAGGGTGAAGAGATACAAAGGACATTGGCCGCTCTGCATGCTTATTCAAGACTACACCGCTGGAGGTTACATAGGGCCTGCTCAGTCAGTCACCCTGGTTTTCAGGGTAATCAACGTTGGCAGATCCCACAGTCACTTCTTCATATTCCTACATGGGGTGGACCAAACACAGGGCCTGCTCAGTCAATCCACTGTTTTGCAGGGCAATCAATGCTGGCAGATCCCACAATCATTTTTCTCACTTTCATTCTCTCATTTTCTCAAGATACCCCTTTTTCTGTATATGGGACGCTGGACCCGTTTTCCAGCAGGTGATGTTCCCCACCAATAGATGGAGCCTCTCCCCTGGTGTTAGTGGTGTCTGCTCTTATCAGCAGCACTAACACTGGTGGGGGGGCTTTAAAAAAAAAAAAAAAAAAAAAAAAAAAAAGAGAAAGACTTTTTTTGGGAGACTATGCGATGTGTGCGATCAAAATTTTGTAATCCTGTCACCTACTCACACACTGCGCGACGAGTCATCCTCATGCCCCTGTTTACTGTGCCCCGAAGCCATCTACCAGTTTATCGCCCGTCGCGGTACTGGTGGTTACCGCCATTCGAGAAGGGGCACAGCGCTCCCGGTAGCGCTGCGCCCCCAAGCCCTAGCCACTCCCAGTATCCCAGAAGTACAATAACAGAAGTGTGGGTAAGCTGTTTCTCAAATAAACCCAGGTTTCAGTAGAAGGTGAAAGGCATAGATCGGAGAACAGGTCAACTATGGGTGCCACTTGGATCTGACATGATAAGGGCAAGACGGGAGGGTGGGAGATCCCAGAGGGACTGAGAGACTGCCTGAAGACGGGAGGGTGGGAGATTCCAGAGGGACTGAGAGACTGCCTGAGAAAATGGATAGTGTTGAATCACAATGGGGGGCTGCAGATTATGGCTGGCTAAATGATGAATCGGGACTCCAAATAGGGATTGGGATGACTGGCAGCTCCATGGGACAATGGGGTCCCCGAGGGATAGAGGACCATGCACAGCCTGGTAACCAATGACATGAATGTTGAGCCGAATGTGTTGTATTCAAGGGACGCTGGACCTGGTTTCCAGCAGGTGGCGCTCCCCACCAATAGATGGAGCAGCCCGCCAAATGATCCCTCGATTCTGATGGTTCTCTTACCACCATCGGAATGGAGGGCTCACACAAGGGCTCTTAAACCAAAAAAAAAAAAAAAAAAAAAAAAAAAAAAACAGTCTTCCAATTTGGTGAATTTCACACCCTCTCAAGAATGTGAGAACTGCCAACGACATAGCATTTTCATGCGTGATGCGGCGAGGCCCTACCTGCCACATACAGTTTCGCACATTGCGTTTCATTTCTCACTACTATGTGATTATGACTCAAGTTTCTTCTCTTTCTCTTTGCTGGCCTCGCTGCACTACTCAACACACATTAAATGGAGACTGCATCTGCCACTAAAAGGTGTAAAGATACACTCGCCATCTGTTTTCTTGTTTCAAAACACCTCTACGAAGCTAGCCTCCAAGACTCCGGAACCTCCAACTGGGCCTTTTCTTAGTTGCCTTGAAAGGCGACTACTGGCCCAAGCCCTAACCGGTATGCTCTCACTGCGTACAACACTTAGCGTCAGGCGAACTGGTGGTTTAACATTTGGTGAGTGGTGAGGTGAGGCCCCATATCTCCGAAGCCTTTGCACTTTCAAAACTTCCGTCCACATCCATTACTATGGCGACCATCAGTTCATCAGTAAATGCACATACACTGCACTTTTTCTGTTTTGTCCTTTTATAGTCTTTGCCTCCCAAGGATTCCCCTCCATTTTTATGAAAGAATATTCCTTCTTCGTCCCCCTTCACTGAACAGGTAATTTCCTATTGCACACATTAATGGTCATGAAGATGTCTTCTGGTGACCATTACCCTTCTGCCTATCTCTGCGGAATATGTCATTTCCTATTGTTGTCCACTGCCATCTCACAAGTGATTTTTTTGCTTTTTTTCTCTTGCCTGAGTGGATGAGGCAGATCAGTGATGCTGGAACAGCTGGAAGGCTGTTGCACTTATTTTGTACTGCACCTTGTGTCCTCAATGAGAGTCAAGCCACACATAATGTGCCAACTTTTTCTACTTGGAGTACACTGTTCTTTTGTTTCCTTTTTTTCTTGTCACTTTATACGAGGCCATCCGGCCTGCTGATCATGGATTAGGTGAAAAAGCTTGGGAAACCAGCTGGGCTACCAACTAGGCAGAGAGGTTCACCTTGATTGCCCGGGCGGCCTGCCTGTGATACGCTAACCTCACGCCCCCTCGCGGCTTCCCGTACTGGGTCGCCGATCAGAGTTCTAGGAGGGGCGTGGCCGAGGATTTTTGGCCGTGGGGGTTGTGTCTCCCGGACGGAACGGGAGGCTCTCGTTTCGTGCCAGAGGTTACCCCGGAGTCGAACTGTCGTCGCGAAGTCCCGTGGGGGTCGGATCACTTCGGAGCGATAAAATCAGAAGGGTTTCCACAAAAACGAACTACCGTCGTGCATCAGGACGGGAAATGGGCTTGAGGGATAGGTGGTGGGTTCGAAGCCTTCAGGCCTCGTCATCGGCCTCATGAAGTGACCGGACCGTCGGATTTTTGCTGTAGAAGTGGTTTGTTCGAGGCCTTCAAGCCTCGACGTCGGACTCACAAAGTCCGCGCGGAAGTTTCTGAGAGGGTGAAGCGGCGGGAGGACTCGCCGGCATCCGAATTCGAAATTGCGCGGGCAGCGCCCCCGCATTACGGGAGAGCTCGGGGAAGCGTGTCGCTCCCTCGTAACCCAGGACCAAGCGTCGCCAAGAACACGAGTCCCCCTGGCGACACCAGCGACAATCAAACTGCGGCCGCCACGCGGCGTGAGCGGCCGACCAGGGCAACACCGTCAAACCCGTATAAGGCAATATTAGAGTCGGGGAATCAAAGCGATCAATCAAGACAAACCCGTTCCCCATTATATTACACGCCCGAGGCGGGTCTCGCCAACACACTTGCTCCGTTCGTCTCAGCGTGCGCCGTACATCCACATCGCAGTAGACGCTGTCGTCATCTGCAATGGGGAAGGTCCGTAGCGAGATGAGACGATCGGAGGTGAGCGATGAACACGGGCAAGATCCCGCGCTCCCGGTCATCTGAACCAACACCGACTCCATACAACACTCGACGCAACTCTTCTCTCTCAAAGTTGGTTCGTCGGGAGAAGATGACGAAATCTAAGCTCTCTTCCCCTTGCGGGGGCGTCGATCGCGCGCGCGGACGCAGGCGGTTGACGTCACCGGTGTGGGGACGAGAAGTTCAAAAGCGATGACTATCAGTTCGAAAAGAAAGGCGATAGAGAGAGAGAGTGAATTACACCGAGACTGCACGTGCGCACAGGAAAGGCCGCGGAGGGGAGGGGAACAACAGGATCAATACACTCATACTCCTAAGCAGACGGTCCTCCAGTTCAGTTCCCCCGTCCCCGCCCGGATAAGTACATACACACATACATGCATGCAATCAACAACCCTTGACAGGACATCCAATCATCCATAGACCTTCGACATCACTCATGCGCACAACCAGCTCCCATCACTCGGGGCTTCACACGCACGCCATGCATAGACAAAGCAGCAATGGAGATAAAAGCGAGTCCTTCTTGTACACAAAAATTCTCAATTAATTGCCGCCCCCAGGCGCAGCCTTCAAAACCTCCCAAGACCACCGACCACCATAGCCACAAGGCCCTGCCGCGGCTGGCGTCCCATCCCCACCACTGCTCAGTCCCTCCGACTGCTTCGCCCCAAGACTACCGCGGGTCCACCCCTCGTCGTCACTCCGCCCATCCTTGGGCTCATCGAGCCTGTTCGGCGCCGCGGACTTTCGTGCATAGCTCGCGCGACATTGCAGCCGAGATCAAAGAGAGGGAGAGGAGAGGGTTGCACGAATTTATAGCGCGGGAGGCGGCGGGTTGTCAGCGCGAGGTGCGGGCAGCGCAGGGTGTAGATGAGCAGGACAGAAGAAAGGTGGGGAGTCAGAGGGTTCGACCCGCGGGGTTGCATGGTCCTACGTGATTGGGGTGTTCGTTCAAGTGGTGCGCGGTTTCCCGCTCTCCTCATTGATCCGAGCATCCCAACTACGCAGCCAATCCCTTCGCGGAAGAAGACGGGGTAAGGATCAAGCTGGGCGTAGGGGAAGACGAAGAGTCCGGCTTGAGGGAAACGTGCGCAGCAAAGAAGGAAGATGGCGCGGGGATGCAAAGCAAGAAGCGGGGGTGCGAGACGCGCGAAGAAATTGGAGCTTAGGCGTGCGCGCGCAAAAATTCAAAAAAAAGTCCCAACCGAAACCGTTTCTTGGTTTTCATACCGCGACCGCTATTCGCCCGCGTGGGAGTTATTAACAAAGAAAAAAGAAAAAGCCGTTTTAAAAAGAAAACAAAAGCAAAAAGAAAGAAAACCCCCTCTTTGTCCGCGTCCGTACTTCGGGGCTTCCGCGGGATTTTTCCTCAGGGATACGGCAAACCGCGAGGTACGGGTCTGAGCTTATCACATGCCCGGCAGGGCGAGGAAAACTCCCTCCAAACACACACAAAAAAAAACAAAACAAAATTCAAAAACTCCGAAAAAGACTATGTTACCCAAAAAATTAAACTTAATAACGTTTGCCTCAGGGTCACACAAAACTTTATCAGGGCTCCAGGGATATACGAGGGAACGGAGGATCCCCAACTCTCTACCGTTAACACAATAGAACACTCTAGTAATACAACGTAAGGATAAGAGATTCAAGTCATATCTCAAGTCTCAGGGTTGGCTATCCTCCTAGTACGTAACATACGATTGAGGCTGGCATAGGAGTTAATTAGTACGGGATGTCGGGGGTGTTAGAAGATACTGCACCTTACCGCGGGGCCGGAACGGGCTCCAGGCACACACGAGGGAACGGAGGATTCCCAGCTCTCCATCATACCACACAATTGTGCTAGATGGGAGCCAATGTGCACCCTCATGAAGACCTGTAGTAGCATGTTGATACCTAGCTCCCGAAGTCCCCGTGCAATCAGACTTGCACGGTGTCTGGTTCAACCAGGACTGAGCAGGGGGGTAGGTCTCTCTGGTTTTCCCGGGTGTCTGCAACCGCTGTTAGGTCAGGTCACACTCTATAGATATCACAAGTCTGCGTTTCTTTCATTAGTTGGGTGAGCATTATGATATCTGGTGTCATGTCCCCTCCCATGGGGTTGGAGGAAGTCCGACGTTCTAGATCCGGGTCCGGGGTGATATTAAAATCCCCACCAATGATGAGAGGGCAGTCCTTTGACCATCAGTCCATGTAAGTCCTTTGACCATAGAATGATCATGCTGGGACTCTCCTTCCACACCCACATCAAAAGGGGACCAGGGTTCTACAAATTTAATGCCTCGCTGCTATCCCTACCCAAGTTTAAAGACTTGGTTAATGAATTTTGGCTCTACTGGCAGACCCAGAAACCGGAATCTGGGGATAGGGTAGCCTGGTTTAATAATGGTATAGCTCAGCTAAGAGACAGGGCCAAAAAAAATTATATTCAGTATGCACGGGATCGTAAAGCCATTCTTGACAAACTCATGCGAGACCTGGAAGAATGGGATGATACGCAGATGGCTGACCCTCTATATCAGCCCTCATTTCAACAACTGCAAGAAGCGCGAGATCACCTTCAGGCATACATACAAAGTCAAACCCAAGCATGGAGGATTCAGGTTAGAAAAAAAAAAACAAACACTGATGGGACAATGGCAAAGTCTTTCTTTCAGAAAGCTAAAGCCAGAACCCGGGCCGCCACAGTCCCTAGACTCAAGCATCCCCTCCACGAAGATGCGCAAGTAGCCTCTAACACATACGCAATTGCGGACTATGCTTCCCGGTACTATCAACACACCTGTTTACCTCCCAGACCCCCAACAAGGACCCGGCCGAGGTTTTGCGAGCAAGAGAAGATCTGCTACAAGCGGTCCAGTCCCGCCTCACACCGGAGAAAAAACAGCACCTGGAAGCCCCAATCTCCTCTACCAAAATTTGGGAGGCCCTGAAAGGAATGGAAGATGACAAAACACCTGGTATCGATGCTTTCCCCAAAGAATTCTGGGTGCACTTTTGGGATCTGCTCCAGGACGATCTTATGAGCTATGTAGCGGCAATCTAGATAGAGGGTTCCTTCGGGGGAATGATTGGCCAGGGAGTTACGACACTCCTCTATAAGAAAGGGGATAAGGAGGATATAAGGAACTATAGACCGATCACCCTCCTCCCAGTCCCCTACAAAATGGTTGCTAAGGCACTGACCAATCGCCTGCTAGCCTTGATGAACATGTTGATTCACATCCGAACCAGACTGGATTCATGCCTAACCGCAACATCCAAGATAACATCCTTTTAGTCAATGAGACTATCAAGTATGCCAGACAACCGAGAGTTCCGGCGGCGATTCTGTTCATTGACTTTGAAAAGGCGTATGACCACGTTGACTGGGACTTCTTGGGCATGTGTCTGGCCAAGATGAACTTCGGACCGTCATTCTGCCACTGGATTCGCCTCCTCCACAAGCCGGCGACCACGAACATAATGATCAACGACCATCTTTCGCCCCCCATAACATTGCAGAGATTGGTGCGCCAGGGAGACCCTATTGTGTCGCTGCTCTTTGTTATTGTAATGGAGACTCTCGCATCATTGATTAGGGCCCACCCGCAGATTAGCAAGGTGTCCATCCCTGAACTCCCGCAACACTTCATTCCGATGACGTCGCTGTTTGCGGATGATCTCACCATTCTCATACGTGCTGCAAACGTGCAGACGCCGACAACATCCGGACCCTCACGCGAGTTATACATTAGTTCTCATTAGCGGCTGATATGAAAGTTAAATGGGGCTCCAAAACGAAAGGCTGGTGGTTGTGTCCTCTGGACCAGCCCCCTCCACTGCAGCCTGCAGTTAAGTGGCAAGCAAAAGAAGAAGCCATTAGGATTATGGGCGTCAGACTAACAACACTGGGCCCTCCCCCGGATCACGGGGACGCACTGGTACACCTAGCAATAGACCGCCTGGCTAAGTGGGAAGGTCTTCAAACGTCGCTGGTGGGCCGGGCCTTGGCAGTTAACAACGCCATCCTTGCGGCGATATGGTACAAGCTAGCGGTGTGGCCATTAACGAAACAACAATACGCCCGCCTAAGACGAGCACTCACCACTTACCTGTGGAAAAATACAGCAAACTCCAAAACATGCATCTACAGAGTAGACTGGGACGTCCTCACCCAACCAAGACTCAAAGGGGCACTCGGTATTCTCGACCCCGAAAGGGAAAGCGAAGCCCTGATCTTCGAAGTACTGGTCAGATTGTTGTTGGGAAACGACATCCCTTGGGGGCCTCTGGCCTGCATACAAATAGCTAACCTGGCCCCGCAGTCGACGGGCACAAAGGGGGTGCACCCGCTTTGATGGCTGACTAACGGCCACTGGACGGTTCCGACCCCACGCCAGCATGGACACGCAGCAACTGCCCCAGCACAAGCGACCCGTCGAGACATTCCGAATTATCCATTGTGGCCCTTCATGATCAAACTCTGGAGGAAACTGGGCCCCATGCAAAAACAACCCCAGAATCGATGGCACACGGTGTGGAGGCAACCACTCTTCTACAACCCCCATATCCTGGATCATGCAGGCAACCCCTTTGTGCTCACTACCAACTCTCACTGGTTGATTTGGGCAAAAAATGAGATTTTTACTATTCGGGACCTGTGAGATCCTAAAACGAACACCTGGGCAATACCACAACATCTCCAGGCCAGACTGAAGTACGTAAAGAAAGTGGACGATAAACTGGACCAGTTAAGGGAGGCTCTGCCCCTGGCCTGGCAAGTTGCCCTTACTGCAGGACCCACAATACAACAGCACGACTGGGTCGTCAGATATGTTGACCTCCTCCTCCCGCCCACTGTGTATAGAGTACTGACGAACGACGGAAGGAGATGTGCAATGGAATCCTACGAACCCGCCAAGCCTGGGGCTCGCTTCTCTAAGCTTACGAGGAAAGAAGATCTGGGTACTACTGACGGGTGGGGTGGTCTGATGATAGTAAGGGTAGTCGGAGATCAAGACAATGGTTATTATGCATACGAGCCCACATCGCCAGTAGCTACGCTGCCATTTGATCCGGATGAGTGGGAATAGTCTGACCGAAAGCCCATGCATTTGTGGGACTACACAGTCAGAGGAGGATACAAAGTGTCCCGCCCGGACCTGCCGATTGACCACAGACTGCTCCAAAGATGGGAGCGTRACTCACCTGTGGACGCCAGCCTTTTGCAAGACTTGTCTTGGGGCTCATACTCCCAAATTCTCCCCATGAACCTTAGGGCATTACAATGGCAGATCTTGCACCGTTGTCTCCCCACGCCGGACTGGCTCGTGTCGAAAACAGGCCTCGAGCAGAAAGGCTTACTGTCTCCCATTTGCGCCTGCTGTGGCAGGTTCACGCAGCCAGCCAGAGCAACCTTGGAACATTGCCTGCTGGCTTGCCCAATGGTTGCTCAGATATGGAGGTGGTGGCTTTTCACCACATGGCCGGCTTCCACATCCCCTGGGACGTTGGCCTTCTCCTGCTCAACAGAAACCAGAACCTGATGAAACTATGGACCCCCTTCGCTATTAACCTCTTTGCCTATATGAGGCTGCAGGTGCTGATGCTGGCCTGGAGAGCTAGGTGCTCCTTTAAGAGAAAGGACCACCAGTTCGGGCTACAACAGGCACAACAGGCGGTTGAAGAAGTAATTAGAACCCGGACCGACGAAGCCTGGAAGGAAATGCAACGACACTGCCTCAACGAGAAAGAACCCACGGCCAGACAAGCCCTCCGCGACTCTTATCTCCAAAACTGGCAGGACCCCAATCATACCTTTTCTGAGTTGGATGATGGGATTCACATACACTGGAAACCCTGGAGAGCAACAGAGTCCGTCTGGCAAAGAAGACCGCTGGGAGACTTCTGTGTCCCATACCTCCCAACCAACTTCGTCTTACTCCCGACCCCTCCGAACTAACTTCAGCTTGAGCTATGCTATGATGTGCCCCCCCGCTCCTTCCCCTTCTCCCCCTCCCTTCCCCTTCCCCCCTCATCCACTTATGATTGACTCAGAAGACAACAGAAGTATTGTGGATCATCAGCTACAAAGGGACAAGAGTGAGGCCGGACAGACACGACACCGGCTGCCGGAAGAGCTGTACAATCGTGGGTGGCCAAGAGGAGACAGCATGCGTTCGTGTCTGCAGAGACTGAGATGCACCTACGATGAACAGTAGCAGATTGAGGCCCGGACGACTCTATCACTCTGTCGCTCTGGGGGGCTACCTGGGGATCTGGTGCTCACAGCAGTCAAAGTGTTAAATGTCTGAGTTTAGAAGCTAGATCAACGACAAAGAAGACAGCTGGGAGACTTTTGTGTCCCATACCTCCCAACGAACTTCGTCTTACTCCCGATCCCTCCGAACTAACTTCAGCTTGAGCTATGCTATGATGTGCCCCCCCGCTCCTTCCCCTTCTCTTCCTCTCTTCCCCTTTCCCCCTCATCCACTTATGATTGACTCGGAAGACAACAGAAGTACTGTGGATCATCAGCTACAAAGGGACAAGAGTGAGGCCGGACAGACACGACACCGGCTGCGCGAAGAGCTGTACAATCGTGGGTGGCCAAGAGGAGACAGCAAGCGTTCGTGTCTGCAGAGACTGAGATGCACCTACGATGAATAGTAGCAGCTTGAGGCCCGGACGACTCTATGACTCTGTCGCTCTGGGGGGCTACCTGGGGATCTGGTGCTCACAGCAGTCAAAGTGTTAAATGTCGCAGCCAGGAGGCTGCGCCTTGTGTGGTTTGCATTTCGTCGTTTCGTGTCCTTTCCATTTTGGGTAATGTCGTGCAGTACGGCGTTGCTAGGATGGATCCGTTTGGGGTTTCCGAAAGCAGAAAAAGGGTCCGTCATAGGGCAGGTTAGCTTGTCCAGCTCGTTCGAAAATCAGCATAAGGCGCCATCCACAGTTTCCCTTTTCAGGGGTGGCGTTTTTTCCCGTTTCAAAATAGGGGCGGACGATTTGGGCCTGGGGCGTTTTTGCTTTTGTTTTTTTTTCCAGTTTGAACTGCATCTCCCAACAAATATGGGAAGCATTCATATGTTTACTGCTATGAAGTATTGAAAAACAAGAAGGGAGTGCCCTGCCTTGTTGGCAGGGCTTACTAAAGGAAAAGGCAAAAAAGAGCTATCGAGATCTAGGGCCTCGCTCCACGACTCACCGAATGTGAAAAATGAGAATGAATAGTCCTGTAGAACATGGGTAGATACATGTCAAGTAGTTCAGAGGTTGAATTTTTTTTTTTCTTTTCTTTTTTTCTATACTCTTCTCTCAACTTCTGTTTCTTTACCTTCCACTACCTACTCCTAAGACTATCTACAGGGGACCCCTGCAAGCATAGTTTCCTCTCTCTGTGAAGGGAAGATTTCATGTTGCCCCTTGCCCCTTAGGGTATAGGGTTGGGGCCGCTAGTGGGGGTCTGGCTAACACAAAGACCGAGACCTGCCAGTAGCTGTGCCTCCCTTTCTCATCGTCCCCCACCCTTCATCGAGTAGCAACAGAGGCTATGGGCAACACTCTCCCACACACCACACACAACCCACTTGCACTCACACTCACACCCGTGTTGGTCATAGACCCCGCTAATACTGATCAGGGGTATCCAGAGGACTATCTGTTTTTTTTTTCGGAAGAAGAATGTCTTCTGTTTCTCACGTGACTCCGCGTGAGAGAAGGGGGGAGCAATCTATGGGCCTCGTGCAAAATGAGAACCAATTTTCCGCTAGAACATGGAAAGATACACGGCAATGATTTGTGTCTTTTGGGCATGTCGAGAGTAGCGGGAGGACGCCCTATTGCTTTGTCAACCCCCTTCTTTTCAAGGCATTCTCACGCAGCCCTGTCCACAATCCCCGTCTTTTCAAGGCATTCTCAGGAACCCCTGTCCACAATGCATCTGACTGTACCTCTGGCCAGGCATGAGGTGGTACGGCAAGGCCTCAGTAGCTTGCTATTCATTTTTAAACTTTTTCTTTTTTTTCCTTTCCTTTTTTTTTTTTTCTCTCTCTCTTTTTCTCTCTCTCTTTTTTTT
>BFEA01000201.1:1598529-1612879 GCA_003427395.1 Chara braunii | reverse complement strand
AGGCCAAAGAAAATGAAAAAATAAAGAATGAAAAGTTGAAAACACTATAAAAACCTAACACAAAAACACTCTCCGATTTGAAATAAAGCGGTTGAACCCAACGAAATGCCAACTTTTTCATTAATGATCCAAACATGTAAAAACTGGAAACATGACGTGCCCTAAAGCATCTACATATCACACAAAAAGAAAAAAACGAAAAAAGCAAAAATCAGGCCAATATAACATTTTCCGTGGACAACTGGACGGAAAGAACACCCCCAGTGAACCACGTGTGATCTGTAGACGCTCAATGTACTCCGTATGTATTCAACGTTCCAAACATCAAACGGTTCCATCATCTAAGCTCCCTCCTGCTGTCGAACTACTCTGCCACCGCTATGGCAGGGGCCCTGACCTGACGCCCATGGGGCGTGGACCCCACAAATCCAACCCAGCTCTGGCGGTTCAAGGTAGACGACACCCCTATGCTGCACTCACCCCCTACAAGGACACTCACTGCCCTCCATGATGATGCCTTCACAGAGCAATGCTCCCTTCCCTAACACTACCCCTCAAGACGCCCATCACGACTAAACAACATCTTGAAGTGCTAGAGCCTATAGGTAATAGCGGCGAGATCCAGTCCAATGTTGTAAGGTGCCCCATTGAATAGTGTCCTCCCCCTATCAACCCCCTTAAGACCTCATGTATCTGATCAGCTCGTGGAATGTGCTAGGCTGGGTCACAAGTACGTGGGGTGTTAACCTTTTTTTTTTTTTTTTTTTTTTTTTTTTTTGAATTCCCAGTGTTTGTTAGCTAGGAGTAGCAACCTGGCACCGGGTGCTCCAATCTCTTGGTGGGGAGCAGCACCTTCTGGAAAGCGGGTCCAGCGTCCCTTGTACAATGGTCACTGAAATTCCCTTTATAACTGGACACCGAGGTCCTTACCCGGCTTCGGCTTGCCGTGAAGTAAGGATAACCGGCTGCAACATTTTTCACTTGACTAGCGAGTGCCTGATCAGAGCATCACTGCTCTGTCTGATGCTTATCTAGCATTGGGGTGTTAACCTAACTCCAACTCTGTGTGATCAGGAGAGTCCTTTTTTGCAATGCCAGTGCTCTAACCAACTGAGCTAATAGCTAAAGCTCTGGAACAGTGTTGGATTCCACTTTCTGTGCCCTTCACTGTTTGCTGTGACAGACACCTACCTCCCCCCCCCCCAAAAAAAAAAAAAAAAAAAAACAGCTCTCACCTACTATGCTTCTGGCACTCAACACCCAATACTCCCATCCTTCGCTGTTTCTCCATCTTGGTATGGTCCCATCAAGCTCAGCATGGTTTCCACCCTGCTTGTAGCGCACTGTGTCATGCCTATAGTGGTTCAGACTCTTAAGAGACTTGGATCTTGTGTCTAAGGATGATGGTTTCGATTCTGTGCGTACATGGATAGACCTGAGGTTAAGAAAGTACTGATCCAAGAACCAGTCTGCCAGTGGCTCAGCGATACAGCTGCAGATGACTTTTACCTGCCGGACCCTCAGACTGTTTCCCAGTGCAGTATGAGGGAGAAGGTCTGTAGTATGGAGGTATCCGTAGTATGCGGGAGGTGGTCTGTGGCATGGAGGTATCCGTACTCTGCGATGTAGTTATGCTGTGATATGGAATCCTCAACTACATTGTAGGGATAAGTTCGGTTGTGGCGCAAACAAGTTCGGAAAGGGCAACAAACTCGCGCGCCAAGTTTGCAAAAGGGCAACAAAAGCAGCTTTACCCGGCGTACCCGCGCCCCGAGTTTGTAAAAGGGCAACAAACTCGCTCGCCGAGTTTGAAAAAAAGGGCAAGAAAATCACACGCAGGCCACAACCATTTTTATGGATATTGCCCTTTTCAAACTCCGCACCCGATGTTGTTGCCCCACGTGTTTTTTTCCCCCTTTCGAAACCGAAAGTGTGACACTGCCGGACTTGTTTCTACATTGTATATTCAAGTCTGTTTCCCAGTTGGTTACAGTACTCAGCTGAATCGACCAGATGACTCTCCCGTCCATCACAATGTCAAATCTGTGTCCTTTCCCTGCCCTCCTCCTTGAGTAATAGGAGTTCCAGTCTGCGCTCCGGAAGACCATGTAGCATTGCTCTGCGAGCGCCGCAAGTCAGGTCGAACATCTGGTGTTATTCTCTCCTCCTCGTTCAGTTTGTCGCTCTGGTGGCTTCCCACCGCCCCACTCGCTGACGCAGGTCGTTGTAAGGCCTCATTTCGGGTACGATCCCCCTCTCCACCACTGCCGCCGCCATGACCACCACCACCACCACCGTCAGCGGCAGTACCAGTAGTGGTAGGCATACGCGACTCGGCCAGAGCCGCAAGGTTCTCGAAGATCTTGTAGTGCAGGTCTTGGCAGGCTTGCATCGTCATCGTCTGATTTTCCAGAATCTCTATGTAGGTCTGTAGCCACAATGGGTTGCACATGATTGTGCCGATCGGAAACAGGTCGTCATGCCGCAGCTTTTGTAAAATTGATGACAGGATTTCGCTGATGCCCATCTGCTTACTGTGATGACCTGCTCCTAATAGTCCCTGGAAAAAAAGACAAAAAAGAGAAAAAGGAAAGGTCATGATCTCCCCAAGAGAGTGGCAACTCTTCGAGAAACAGACCTTTCAGAGGATAAGACAGTACATCCTACGGACAATTTGGAAGAGGTGGTGCCAGATCACCAACGAAAGGAGACCGACGGATAGGCAGGAAGCGAGGGCGAGGGAGGCTATCCTCAACCTGCTAGAAACGGATCTCTCCAAGCCCAATGGAGAAGGACAACAGAAGCAGAGCTCACAGCACACAGATCAGGCGCAAGAACTGAAGAACCGCTTTGTACAGAAGGTGTTGGGCCAGAACAAGGAAGGCGGCTACGATTCCGGGGGCCAACAGGAAAATAATATACCGGGCGGTGCGCGGAGATGGAGAGGAATTCCAGGCCTCAGATATATAGGTATCAAAACAGAGTAGGGGTTAGGAAGGAGAGAGAATAGGAGGGAAGGATAAAGGGACAGTAGGGCTCAGGGTTTAGGGCACAGGTAAAGGGAGTCACAAGGGTGCTAGGAGCTAGAGTAGGGTTTAGTGTATAGAAGCAAGAGTAGGGTTTAGGGTTTAGGACTGGGAGGGGCGGATAGGGTAATAGACAGAGGCCCCAAGAGGGCTGTAATAGTAATGATAGGAGAAGAGTTCGTTGAAGGTTTCATTCCCCCATTAGCTGTTTCTAGCTTTGTTACTCCAGTTGCTATAGTTCGTTCAGCATAGCACGGTGGGAGTTTGAAGCGTGGAGACACTGGACCCGTTTTTCAGTATGAGCCTAAGCTGGGTATTGGGCCCAGTATTCCGAGTTGACATGTGGAGCGTTTCCCAGCCTCCTTTTGCTCATATAATGAAATCATGTTATTATTATTATTAAAAAAAAAAAAAAAAAAAAAAAAAAAACACGTTCAAAGAAGTACTACGAATTGAACAAGAGTGCTTTCGGCCAGATAAAAGCGTTGAAATTGGCATGTCGAGAAAAAGCCCAAAATTATGAAGGCGTACGGCCTCATGCAAGCAAAATGAGCGATAGTGAACTTCAGAAACCAAGCAACATCATACATAAGAGACCAGATTGTCGTGACCTCGAACCAAAAGCAGAATTGCAACACGAGTTCCACCAAATAAGCGCACAGCAAAAGCTCACAAGTGACAATGCTGGAATAGTCTCATCATCATCAACAATGAACCACTGTCGAACATCCTATCTGGCACTCTGCGCCCAGACTACAAGTGGCAGATCCTATCTAGCCTATCTACAATGCCGCTGGTGATGTCAACAGATCCCCGAAGTACGAGCAGATCTCGGCCAATGCCGTTCGCCTCAAGCACCAGGTATGTCTCTCGTATAACTCACAACCTTGATCCCCCACTCACAGAAGCCACGTGCACCCAAGGGCCACCATGCACCCCATCCAGGTATGCAGCACAGCTCGGCTATGGCTGCCTGCCTCTCCCTGCTCGCCCGTGAGCGCGAGAGCCTGGCCAGCGTTTAGCGCAGCAGCGCTTGCGCAGGATGCAGCCAGTGCCCGAATGCCGAATGTGGGGGCAGGGCCTTTCCTAAATGGAAGTGGCCTGCCAGCTGCGTGCGGCCAGGCTGTGCTGGGCCTCGCCCCAGAAGCTTCCGGTAGGACCCGAGAGGCTGAGCCCCGGTCCTAATGAATCAGGCCCAGGGCCTGTGACGGTTGCATGTGCCCAACTGCCCGCAGCCTGGGTTCGGCCCATGTTGTGTATCTGGCCCAGGGCCTGCCTTAGTTGCATACGAAAAAGGCAGCCAGGGCCTGGGCGCTCTCAACCAACTGGCGCTGCGCAACTGCCTGAATTTTCCCCAGTTGCGTGGTTGCCTGAAATTAGGCCTTGTGCCTTGGTCGGGCCTGCCTTCACTTAGGGCGGCCGACTGTGCTGCTTGGAGGGTAAAAGGGGCTCATTGGGGCCTTATGCCTTGCACTCGGTCCACTACTCAGCATTTGACACGTATCAGGAATGCACTACGGAGCAGGTACACTGAGATTAGTGCAACATGTTGAATGTAGCTGGACCAGCAGCACGTCCAGATACATTCCAAATGTTGTGCAAGGAATTTGAGCAATAGCGAAATGACAGATTCCAAATTGCACAATCACATTGAAAACCAGAAAGTCCCACAGTGTCCAGAAAGCAGAATTGCACCAATAATGCACCAATAGAGAACCGAACACTGAATCCAAGTGTCAATGAGAGCACACTCTCGGCATCACCAACGTAAGTATCCAAGCCCCTTCCCCTACTTGGCACTCGGCGCCCAGACCACAATCACACAGCTACTTCCTGCCTACAAATTGACAATGCAACTGTTGACGTCAGCAGCCACCGAAGTACATGAAGATGTCGCCTCTTTGCAGACTATCACCAAGACCAGATATGTGCCCTCACATCCTCATCCTCATCTCTCTCTCTCTCCCTTGTCTTCCTCTCACGTCTCTTACCTCACTTGAAGACCACCACTACCCGTTGTTGTTCACCCAAACCCGGCTGGCTATGGAAGCCGAGTTATGGCGCTGCCCACAGCAGCGCCCTGCTTACACGACCGCACATGCGCTGACACCTTGCACAGCGCAGCGCACAGCACGCGAGCGCAGGCTCAAGCAGCGCTGCCGCACGAATGGCAAGTGCCCGAATCCACGCCCAGGCTGCAAGCACTTTGCTATACGAAAGAGCTTGGCCTGGCCTGCGGCCTGGATGGGCTGGGCCTGCGTCCAGAAGCTTCCGGTAGGCCCTGTTGCTGGGCCTCTGTTGTTACTACCCTGGGGCCCGCTTGATTACGCCTCCCAACTTGCTGCAGATGCGGCCCAGGGGCTGCTTCGACGAGAGGCCTAGAAGGCCGAAACAAAGTGTGGCTGGCCGTAGCCTGGGTTCCTTCAACCAACTGACGCAATGCAACTGCCTGAACCCCAAATGCGAAATTGACAACAATGGGCCTCTCGTGATTTTCTCAGGTCCACCTTCACTTACAGCGGGCACATGTAAAAAATGGGGCCCTTAGGCTTGCCGAGGAGCCAAATGCTCGCATTCCCTCCTCCTTTACTTCGATAGTCCCCTGAGAAGTTCTTCAGTTTGCAGGCATCTTCCCCTCAAGTCTTCTTTCATATCCTGCAATCACTTGGGGAGCTGTCTGCTGCAGTTCCACTCTAGTAAACCACCGATCTTCGCTGGGATCAGTATGATGTCTGAATCTGACCCGGTACTGCATCCTTGGCTTTGGAGGTCGGCCTCCGCCGGGAGGCTTAGGTACAGGCATCACTCTGTGCTTCACAATGTCATTAATGTCGACTTCACCATCCATGGTTGGGGACCGCATTGATCGTCTGTAAGGAAACTGTGCAGTATCTGCGAAAGGTGCCAGCGTGGAGGCGTGAAAGACTGGGTATGTGCGCAAATGGGCAGGGATGCAAATCACATAGGAGGTCCGTCTATCTGATCCCCAACTATATCTAGGACCTCCCAGGGACCGAAATACTGCGGCGTTAGTTTTCGTGAGATTCCCAACTCCTGACCCAGTTCAAATGATTTAACACACACCCGTTCACCTACCTGAAACTCAGATGGCCGTTTGTGCTTGTTCTCGGACGCAACCATGGCGTCCTGAGCTTTCTTTATATGTTCTACAACTTGTTGTAACATCTGTTCGTACTTGGGAGCAAACTCTATGCTGCCAGGTGCTGCAGATGGCTGGTTTTCAGGTAACAGGAAATCGAGTGCGGATCTGGGCTTCCAACCAAGATGCAGTTGGTTGGGAGTCATGCCAGTAGTGCTACGCACCGCATTATTGTACAGGCTGGCAACGACGGGTAATTGCTCGTCCCAGTCATCCTGACTTGGCTTGATGTAATGCCGTAGCAGGTGCCGCACTACTCGGTTCATCTGTTCCTCCTGGCCATTTGACTCAGGGTGATTCCCTGATGTCATCTGCAGTCGGGTGCCCTGTTGGGCAGTACTCTGCCACAGTTCGCTGGTGAAGCTGGACTTGGGCAACCCAAAGTCCCGTACCCAGTTATCCATGAATAGCTTGATGACGTAGTCAGTCTTAGCTGTCTCAGGCATGGCGATTAGTCTGGCATACCTAGTGAATTTGTCTACAATGACGAAGATGTGCCTTTTCCCGCTTTTGCTGGTTACAAGAGTATCCATGAAGTCCATGGACACACTTTGACCGGGTCCAACATGGATAGGCAACAGCTTGATCAGCCCAAGCGGTGCCTGTGTCCTTGGCTTGTCACATTGACAAACCTGGCAAAACTCTACATACTTTTTCACATCATTCATCATTGTGGGCCACCAAAATTTTTGTACAAGGTTAGCTGTGAAGTCTTTTTGTACCCAAAATGACCAGTGGCATCATGGCATTCTCCTAAAAGTAAACTATGCAAAGACTCTCTATCTGGGACAAAGTCTTTTATTCCCTGCCTTCTCAAGGAACAACAAGCCTTCAACCAGCACAAACTCATCGGAGGTAGCTTGATCTTTAGCTTTCAGTTTGCGAATGATTTCAGAGAAAATTGCGTCCTCTCGATAGACCTCCACCATAGATCGAGTTACATCATCAGATATCCCACACTCAGTCACTAGCGCGCCCAAATAGTCTGCCCTTCGCGATAATGCTTTAGCCACTTTGTTGTACTCTCCTTTCAGAGAGTCAAGTTTGAAGTCGTACATATCTATGACTTCAATCCACCTTTTCACGACATCAGAGAGCACAGGTTGTGTCTTGATCCACCGGAGTGTCTCATGGTCAGATCTTACATAGGAGAATTTGCCTATGAGATAGTGTCTCCAATGAACCAGCGCTCTATATAGGGCATAGAGCTCTTGCTCATACGTGGACTTAGCTAATTTTTTAGATGACATTTTGCTCATGTACTCGATGGGCCTCAACTTTTTCCCTTCCTTTTGTGCAAGGACCACGCCTATGCCATATTGGCTGGTGTCAGTGGTCACGACAAAGGGCTGCTCAGGATCCGAAAGTTTGAGGACTTCCTAGTGTGTCAAAGCATACTTCAATTTCTTGAAGGCTGCTTCATATTCTTCGGTCCACTCCCAAGGGGTGTCAAGGCGGGTTAGGTCTGTTAATGGGGAAGCTATAGTACTATAGTTCTTCACAAACGGACGATAATGGCCCGTCATCCCCAAAAACGACTGAACCTCGGTAACAGTCTGAGATCTGGGCCAATCACGTATGCTGGCCACTTTGGCATCGTCTGGCCTCAATCCTTTCGCGGAGATGACATGACCCACATATAAGATCTTGGTGCGACCAAATTGGCATTTCTCCAAGTTTACCTTATCTTGGTGCTGTCTTAGGAGACCTAACACTATTTTCAAGTGCTCAGCTACAGTCCTACTAAAGATTAGGATATCGTCGAGGTACACGACGAAGTACTCATGGAATATCTGATTCATTGTGTGTTGGAATGTACCAGGAGCATTGCATAGTCCGAAGGGCATCACCACAAACTCGTATAGACCGTACTGGGTCTGAAAAGCGGTTTTGTGTTGATCCTCAAGCCTAATGGCAATCTGACGGTATCCGGAGTTCATATCTAGCTTGGTGAAGTACCGACATCCCTGCACTCTATCCACGAGGTCATCGATGCAGGGTAGAGGCTCTGCGTTCTTAACGGTGATGGCATTGAGACCTCTATAATCAATGCACATTCGTAGGGTGCCCCCCTTCTTCGGGACAAAGAGAACCGGTGCTCCATAAGGGGACATACTTGGTCGAATCCATCCCTTCTCTGTGAGCTTCTTGAATCGGTGGCGGAGCTCATCTAACTCCGCAGGAGACGTCCAATGGATCCGTCCTCTAGGTACTTTGCTACCGGGGATAATTTATATCGCATGGACCACCTCCCTCTCTACCACACCCCTAGGCTCCTCAAAAAGGTCTGGATAACTTGCAACGACTGCTTCTATCTCTAGGGGTGTTTCTACGGCCTCCCCTTTCTCAGCGACAAAGACTAGATACATCCCCTCCTCGCGGTTCTGCTTATAGTAGTTATAGAAAGATGCAACACACATGCAACCATAGTTCTCCACTAGCCTGCTAGCTTTATACTTTGCAGTCTAACGGTCCTTCCATTGGCAACTTGTGAATCATTACCTTCCTATCCCAATCAAATTGTCGCGTCGTGACCTCGAGGTAGTACATACCTAGCATCATATCAAATGGCAGCTCGTCACTCACAAGGAACGAGATCTTGTGTCTGAGTTCCCCTCCTCCATAGGAGACGGTGCAGACTACGTCCTTGACATAGCATTGGACTACCTTGTTGTGCTTGTTGGCTAACGTGGATGCTATAGACCTATTCAGTCGGTGCACTTGGTCCCCTAAGCGCAACCTATCCACACAAGCACGACTGATGAAGTTCCGTGTAGAGCCTATGTCTGCGAAGGCACCCACTTTGTGGCCACCTACATCAACCTCTACCACGAAATGTTCACCTTTAGGACCTCTACTAATCATCGCCCAGGAGTCTCTGGCGTCCTTCCCTGACTACTCAACTTTTAACTCTTCCAAGGACTAAAACACATCTCTTGAACAGAGCACCGATTGGTCTACATGTGTCTGCGAGGCGACTAGTGGGTCAATAGCCTTGGCCAACGCCTGAAGTGGGGAAGGCAACATTACCACTCCAGCACAGGTAAGAGCGGCTAAAACTCCTACTGGCCCGAGGTGTTTCCTTGCAAAGTGCTCGCAGATGCACTACCAGAGTTCGAAGATAAGCCCACCACCGTAGGAGAGGCTACCTTCGTTGTGACCTTCTTGCCTCGGCAAGTTCTAGGCGTGTGGCTATAGTTGCCATAGTTAAGACATGTACCCCTAGCAACTTGGTCCCTCCATACCTCGTAATCTAAACCAAGTCGCACCCAGACTGGTGTTCCTTGGTCGTCTGGACCTTAGACCGACCTACCTTTTGTTTCCCGGTCCCCTTAGCCTTTTCTTTGATAGGAGTCACGACTCCCCCATCCGAAGTCTCACTAGACCCATCGTGCTCTGTATCTTCCCCATAGTCAGGGAAGTCGTCAATCTCCATCGCCCGACCATCGTGGTCGACGAACATAAGATTGCCCTTCTTCCTCCAATCATGGGGAAGCTTTTTCTTCCTACCATCTACTAGACCCTGTTGTGCGAAGTTATGGACATCGATGGAGGCCTTGTCCACCAACTTATTCTTGACATCTGTGGGCAGACATCGCAAATAAGTTGTGAGGAGTACCTGCGGGTCATATCGCACTCTAGTTACCATGATCAGACGTTCTACGGTGTCTGTGACCTCACGAACTGTCTGGTGCCGTTTTGAACCAAGACTAACTAGTGAGTCAGTGGCCTTTTGAGCTCCCTGAGGGTTATGCCACCTATTGTACACAGTCCGTACGAAATCTTCCAATGTCCGGGTCTGGGCCCAGGCATCGAAGTTCTGACCATAGCCCTATTGTTGCACTAGACCATTTAGCCATCGCGCTGCAGACCTTCCAGAAAAGATGCAGCAACTATAACTTCCTGCTCTGGCCTTGTGAGCTTGTGCCTCACATTGGTAGGCATAGTCCTCACCCAGGTGTCCAGGTCCTCTTCCTTCTTCTTCTCGCCTAAGAAGGGTTTAGGACTCAGCAAGGGGATCCTGGGCATCCATTACATGGGTTGGATTGCCCCAGGTGTTTGGTGTAGTGGCTAACCTGAGGTTGCCCTGACGGTTGGACGGGTTGTTGCGCGCTAACCTGAGGCTGCCCTGATGGCTGGACTGTAGCTGCAACCTTCATTGATGGTAGGGGAGAAGTCCTAGGGACCGGACCACTAACTGCTGCTAAACCACCTGAGAGAGGCAGGCCAAACATAGGAGAGAAAGCGGGCCCATCCGGCGACGACGTCACTGAGGGACCCGCAACCGTAGGGGTAGCTACAGAGTACTGAGGCTGCCTCATCATAGGGTGAGGGGCCTGTAATGCAGCCAGAATACGATTCTGGCCGGCCACTAGCTCGGCCAACAATTCTTGTTGCACCACTTGTGCTTCAGCCACACAAAGCAGCGAGCGTCGCAGCGACTTGACCGCAGGATCTAGTGCTGACTCATCTAGTTCTTCTAGCTCTCTTAACTCCTGCCTCCTAGAACCTAGTATGGCTTTTCTCATTTTAGCTCTTTCTCTTCTCTCTGCCACATCCTTCAACTGTTGTTGTAACTCATGATGAAGAGCTTCCGCTTGTAGGATCTCATAATCTTCTGGCGTGAGTTGAGACTGTTGGCTGACTGGATAGCAGGAACTTGAGAGTACCTTTGAATGACAACTGATGACGAGGCCTAATACGAGGCCTGTGACATAGTAGAGCCGGTAGCCATGGATGCCTCAACGTTGGCTCTAGCTTCTGCTTCTAGTGCACCTGTTAGTGCCCTTTCAACTCTGGCTGTTGTTTCCCTAGCCCTTTGTAATGTCGTCCTTTCCCTGGCTTCCCTCCGCAGCCTCCTTTCCTCTCCTTAGGCTAACTCCAGGAAAGTAATCGGTCGACGGAATGCAGTTATGCGAGTAATTCTAAGATCATCCACTAATTGTTCCTCCTCCTCAGTGCTTCCTTCTTCACTCATGAGCTACAGTGCTGTGTGATCTAAACTAGAACCCACACTGAATCCTACCTCAGCATGACACCCAACCGAGTAATAATAAACAACTAATTTCGGTCAACCTGAAGGAAAGTAGTCAAGTGGTACCCGGCAACCAGCGTCAAATCCTAAAAGGTAATTCTATCTCTATTTTACGATTATTCTAAAACATTATGCAATGCAGCAAGGAGCATATTATTCTATCGGCATCTGTCTGTTAGTTGTCAACCAAGTCCGTACAACTAAATAATCAAAAATAAAAATAAATCACCTGTGGAGATGCATGCTGGATGGTAATTGATTTAATCAGTTCAGTGGCGAACAACTGTCAGAATTTTCCCTCCCCCTGTATCCTTCTTGAGTAGTCACGTATGTCAACGTCCTGAGCATCTGGTTGAGCAGCGTGTCTAAAGGTGTGCAATCCGGCCCACCCCTATGCCCCAAGTTTATGCTAAGCCTGCCAGCCCTGCATCTTATTTATCCTCGCATGCAGTGAGCCTTACTTCCGGTTGATCTGGCTGATCAAGAGGCAGTTTAAGGACAGCCCCCACAATCCTTAGGAATTATTTAACGTCGCAATCAGGATGACGATCACAGCCAGGGTTCAACAGGAACCCACCATAAATATTTATAGAAGGTCTGGTGAGTGTCTATTATAGGGCTGGCATGCCCAGCATGACCTCTAACAGCACAGCAAACAGAACCAAGGACTCGCGGCAAAGCATGCGTGTACTAGTCCCAGCTGGTTGGCATGGTGACCGTGACCCGAGTGCTTCGTCCAGGGCTCTTTAGAGGCTTCACCCGTCTCCCACCAGCTTGCTGCCCAGGAAGAATGTCGACTCTCAAGGTTGAGCGCTCGCGACACCTCACATCAAGAGGACTCTCAAGACAGAACTCACTTCCTCACGGTAAGAAGCAATGAAGACGGTAGATAAGGATGAGAGCAACGTACCTCAAAAATGCTGCCCCCAACCACAGATTTCTCACCAGCAACCTGACGTGCATTTATGATGACCGGTCTTTGTCTTGGCACAACAAACAGCGAAACGCAGTTCCACCTCGGCTTAAATGCCACATCAACGAGTTCTCATCATTCAGCGTACACCCCAATGTCACCTCATAGCCTTCCTGGCGCGCCCACACGACCCTGGGCCACCGTACGTTCAACGCCCAAGCGTTATCACCGCCCCACTCACACATGCGCAGCACCGAACAGCTATTGCAAAGAACCAGCAAGTGTAGTTCGGACCAGCTCTGATACCAAATTGCAAGGAATTTGAGCAATAGCGAAATGACAGATTCCAAATTGCACAATCACATGGAAAGCCAGAGAGTCCCACAGTGTCCAGAAAGCAGAATTGCACCAATAATACACCAATAGAGAACCAAAGCCCTGAATCCAAATGTCAATGAAAGCACACTCTCAGCATCACCAACATAAGTATCCAAGCCCCTTCCCCTACTTGGCGCTCGGTACCAGACCACAATCACACAGCTACTTCCTGCCTACGAATTGACAATGCAACTGTTGATGTCCGCAGCCACCGAAGTACATGAAGATGTCGCCTCTTTGCAGACTATCGCCAAGACCAGGTATGTGCCCTCATCCTCGTCTCTCTTTCTCTTCCTTGTCTTCCTCCCAAGTCTCCTACCTCACACACAAAGACCACCACTACCTCTTGTTGTTCACCCAAACTCGGCCGGCTATGGAAGCCAAGTTATGGCACTGCCCAAAGCAGCGCCCTGTTCACACGCCCGCACGTGCGCGGACACCTTGCACAGTGCAGCGCACAGCACGCGAGCGCAGGCTCAAGCAGCACTGCCACACAAATGGCAAGTGCCCAAATCCATGCCCAGGCTGCGAGCACTTTCCTATATGAAAGAGCTCGGCCTGGCCTGCGGCCTGGATGGGCTGGGCCTGTGCCCAGAAGCTTCCGGTAGGCCCTGTTGCTGGCCCTCTGTTGTTACTGCCCTGGGCCCCGTTTGGTTACGCCTCCCAACTGCCTGTCGTGTATACTGCTGCAGATGCGGCCCAGGGCCTGCTTCAACGAAAGACCTAGAAGGCCGAAACAAAGTGTGGCTGGCTGTGGCCTGGGTTCCTTCAACCAACTGACATGATGCAACTGCCTGAACCCCAAATGCAAAATTGACAACAATGGGCCTCTCGTGATTTTCTCAGCCCCCCTTCGCTTAGGGTGGGCACATGTCAAAAATGGGGCCCTTAGTCCTGCCGAGGAGCCAAGTTCTCGCAGTTGTGAACTGCAGCGAGCCCCATACTGCCTGCTTTTGAGTACATTTATGTTTGATTTAAACCACCAGCACATTTTGCGGCCATTACCTCAGCGCGACTTTTGGGGCATGGCCTACCGGAGCTAAATGGCTGGTGGCACTAGCCAGAAAAGAAAACGTGCCGGTTCATTTTCCTTTGGCACGTAGGGGCATTTCTAGGCTCGGCAAGGGAAGGGTCATAATAGGTTGTTTGTCTACTCTTTTTTTGAGAAAACACGGGCCCAAGGCAAGAATGGTTTGTTATTTTTATTCCCTCCTATGATGAACTAATATATGTACGGAAGTCCTGGGTCTGGTCCCACCAACAGCGTTGAGTTTTCTCAACGCTGAGCTTTCTATCACGTGTGGCATGGTGGGGCAGAGCTCTGCTGTTGATGTATTGCGAATCTAATGATACCGAAATAGATGAGAATAACCTATTAGATTTTGTCATTTTGTAGACTTTTTCTTTGACGTGAAATCCGTTTGGTAGTATGCTTTGGCCCTTTTGGTTTGGGCGGGAAACCATTTTGCATTGAGAAAACTACCCTATCGAGGGTAGGGTACATTTCTCAACTGCAGTGCTTTTCCTTTTTTTTGGTTTTTGAGACATCATTACATCCTGAAACGGAGGAACTCTGACAGCTGTGTTTGGCTCTCTGGCATCGAACTCGTTTCCTTCTTTGGGCAATGAATGCATTTGGTCATCCACGTTGTCCCTGTCCATTTTACAAATGGTGACCTCCTGTCCCCTCACCACGGGGAGTATCCCTTTGAAACGGAGACAGTCACTCCGACTGTTCCAGACATGTTTCATTCCTCCGAGTTACGTTATCAAAAACAAGGAGAAAAGCTGTTTCTAGCATTTTTTTTCAGTTTTGTAATTTCTTGTTTCGAATTTAT